>CM043004.1:420727-638802 GCA_023678885.1 Pogostemon cablin | reverse complement strand
ACGAAACGATGGGAAATATTGATCGTAATGAGAAAACGAGCATCTAAATGAAGGAAATATGCATCGAAACGAAGGAAATGTTGATCTTAACGAGAAAATGAGCATCAAAACAAAGGAAATATGCATTGAAACATAGGAAATGTTGATCGTAACGAGAAAATTAGCATCAAAATGATGAAAATATGCATCGAAACGGAGAAAATGTTGATCGTAACGAGAAAATAAACATCAAAATGATGAAAATATGCATTGAAACGAATGAAATAATGATCGTAACGAGAAAATAAGCATCAAAATTATGGAAATATGCATCAAAACGAAGGAAATGTTGATTGTAATGAGAAAATGAGCTTTAAAATGAAGGAAATATGCATCGAAACGAAGGAAATGTTCATCGTAAAGTGAAAATGAGCATCAAAATTATGGAAATATGCATCAAAATGAAGAAAATGTTGATTGTAATGAGAAAATGAGATTTAAAAGGAAGGAAATATGAATTGAAAGGAAGGAAATGTTCATCGTAAAGTGAAAATGATCATCAAAATGAAGAAAATATGCATCGAAAAGAAGGAAATGATGATCATAATGAGAAACGAGCATAAAAATGATGAAAATATGCATCGAAATGAAGGAAATGTTGATCGTAACGAGAAAATGTGCATCAAAATGAAGAAATATGCATCGAGACGAAGAAAATGTTGATCATATCGAGAAAATGAGAATCAAAATGATAGAAATATGCATCGAAAAGAAGAAAATGTTGATCATATCGAGAAAATGAGCATCAAAATGATGTAAATATGCATCGAAAAGAAGGAAATATTGATCATAAAGAGAAAACGAGAATCAAAATGATGAAAATATGCAACGAAATGATGGAAATATTGATCTTAATGAGAAAACGAGCATCTAAATGAAGGAAATATGCATCTAAACGAAGAAATGTTGATCGTAACGAAAAAATGAGCATCAAAACAAAGAAAATATGCATTGAAACGAAGGAAATGTTGAACGTAACGAGAAAATAAGCGTCAAAATGATGAAAATATGCATCGAACGGAGAAAATGTTGATCGTAACGAGAAAATAAAAATCAAAATGATGAAAATATGCATCGAAACGAAGGAAATAATGATCGTAAAGAGAAAATAAGCATCAAAATTATGGAAATATGCATCAAAACGAAGGAAATATTGATTGTAATGAGAAAATGAGCTTTAAAATGAAGGAAATATGCATCGAAACGAAGGAAATGTTCATCGTAAAGTGAAAATGAGCATCAGAATTATGGAAATATGCATCAAAATGAAGGAAATGTTGATTGTAATTAGAAAATGAGATTTAAAAGGAATGAAATATGCATTGAAACGAAGGAAATGTTCATCGTAAAGTGAAAATGATCATAAAAATGAAGAAAATATGCATCGAAAAGAAGGAAACGTTGATCATAACGAGAAACGAGCATAAAAATGATGAAAATATGCATCGAAACGAAGGAAATTTTGATCGTAACGAGAAAATGTGCATCAAAATGAAGAAATATGCATCGAGACGAAGAAAATGTTGATCATATCGAGAAATGGAGAATCAAAATGATAGAAATATGCATCGAAAAGAAGAAAATGTTGATCATATTGAGAAAATAAGCATCAAAATGATGTAAATATGCATCTAAAATAAGGAAATGTTGATCATAACGAGAAAACGAGCATCAAAATGATGAAAATATGCATCGAAACGAAGGGAAATATTGATCGTAATGAGAAAACGAGCATCTAAATTAAGGAGATATGCATCGAAACGAAGGAAATGTTGATCGTAACGAGAAAATGAGCATCAAAACAAAGGAAATATTCATTGAAACGAAGAAAATGTTGATCGTAACGAGAAAATAAGCATCAAAATGATGAAAATATGCATCGAAATGGAGAAAATGTTGATCGTAACGAGAAAATAAACATCAAAATGATGAAAATATGCATCGAAACGAAGGAAATAATGATCGTAACGAGAAAATAAGCATCAAAATTACGGAAATATACATCAAAACGAAGGAAATGTTGATTGTAATGAGAAAATGAGCTTTAAAATAACGAAAATATGCATCGAAACGAAGGAATTGTTTATCGTAAAGTGAAAATGAGCATCAAAATTATGGAAATATGCATCAAAATGAACGAAATGTTGATTGAAATGAGAAAATGAGAATTAAAATGAAGGAAATATGCATTGAAACGAAGGAAATGTTCATCGTAAAGTGAAAATGAGCATCAAAATGAAGAAAATATGCATCGAAAAGAAGGAAATGTTGATCATAATAAGAAAACGAGCATAAAAATATTGTAAATATGCATCGAAATGAAGGAAATTTTTATCGTAACGTGAAAATGTGCATCAAAATGAAGAAATATTTATCGAGACAAAGAAAATCTTGATCATATCGAGAAATGGAGAGTCAAAATGATAGAAATATTCATCGAAAAGAAGAAAATATTGATCATATCGAGAAAATAAGCATCAAAATGATGTGAATATGCATCGAAAATAAGGAAATATTGATCATAACGAGAAAACGAGCATCAAAATGATGAAAATATGCATCGAAACGATGGGAAATATTGATCGTAATGAGAAAACGAGCATCTAAATTAAGGAAATATGCATCGAAACGAAGGAAATGTTCATCGTAACGAGAAAATGAGCATCAAAACAAAGGAAATATGCATTGAAACGAAGGAAATATTGATCGTAACAAGAAAATAATCATCAAAATGATGAAAATATGCATCGAACGGAGAAAATGTTAATCGTAACGAGAAAATAAACATCAAAATAATGAAAATATGCATCGAAACGAAAGAAATAATGATCGTAACAAGAAAATAAGCATCAAAATTATGGAAATATACATCAAAACGAAGGAAATGTTGATTGTAATGAGAAAATGAGCTTTAAAATAAAGGAAATATGCATCGAAACGAAGGAAATGTTTATCGTAAAGTGAAAATGAGAATCAAAATTATGGAAATATGCATCAAAATGAACAAAATGTTGATTGTAATTAGAAAATAAGAATTAAAATGAAGGAAATATGCATTGAAACGAAGGAAATGTTCATCGTAAAATGAAAATGAGCATCAAAATGAAGAAAATATACATCGAAAAGAAGGAAATGTTGATCATAATAAGAAAACGAGCATAAAAATTTTGAAAATATGCATCGAAATGAAGGAAATGTTTATCGTAACGTGAAAATGTGCATCAAAATGAAGAAATATGCAACGAGACAAAGAAAATGTTGATCATATCGAGAAATGGAGAATCAAAATGATAGAAATATGCATCGAAAAGAAGAAAATATTGATCATATCGAGAAAATAAGCATCAAAATGATGTAAATATGCATCGAAAATAAGGAAATGTTTATCATAACGAGAAAACGAGCATCAAAATGATGAAAATATGCATCGAAACGATGGGAAATATTGATAGTAATGAGAAAACGAGCATCTAAATTAAGGAAATATGCATCGAAACGAAGGAAATGTTGATCGTAACGAGAAAATGAGCATCAAAACAAAGGAAATGTGCATTGAAACGAAGGAAATATTGATCGTAACGAGAAAATAATCATCAAAATGATGAAAATATGCATCGAACGGAGAAAATGTTGATCGTAACGAGAAAATAAACATCAAAATGATGAAAATATGCATCGAAACGAAGGAAATAATGATCGTAACGAGAAAATAAGCATCAAAATTATGGAAATATACATCAAAACGAAGGAAATGTTGATTGTAATGAGAAAATGAGCTTTAAAATAAAGGAAATATGCATCGAAACGAAGGAAATGTGTTATCGTAAAGTGAAAATGAGCATCAAAATTATGGAAATATGCATCAAAATGAAGGAAATGTTGATTGTAATGAGAAAATGAGAATTAAAATGAAGGAAATATGCATTGAAACGAAGGAAATGTTCATCGTAAAGTGAAAATGAGCATCAAAATGAAGAAAATATGCATCGAAAAGAAGGAAACGTTGATCATAACGAGAAACAAGCATAAAAATGATGAAAATATGCATCGAAATTAAGGAAATGTTGATCGTAACGTTAAAATATGCATCAAAATGAAGAAATATGCATCGAGACGAAGAAAATGTTGATCATATCGAGACAATGAGAATCAAAATGATTGAAATATGCATCGAAAAGAAAAAAATGTTGATCATACCGAGAAAATGAGCATCAAAATGATGTAAATATGCATCCAAAAGAAGGAAATGTTGATCATAACGAGAAAACGAGCATCAAAATAATGAAAATATGCATCGAAACGATGGGAAATGTTGATCTTAACGAGAAAACGAGCTTCAAAACAAAGGAAATATGCATTGAAACAAAGGAAATGTTGATCGTAACGAGAAAATTAGCATCAAAATGATGAAAATATGCATCGGAACGGAGAAAATGTAGATCGTAACGAGAAAATAAATATCAAAATGATGAAAATATGAATCGAAACGAAGGAAATAATGATCGTAACGAGAAAATAAGCATCAAAATTATGGAAATATGCATCAAAACGAAGGAAATGTTGATTGTAATTAGAAAATGAGCTTTAAAATGAAGGAAATATGCATCGAAACGAAGGAAATGTTCATCGTAAAGTGAAAATGAGCATCAAAATTATGGAAATATGCATCAAAATGAATGAAATGTTGATTGTAATGAGAAAATGAGATATAAAATGAAGGAAATATGCATTGAAACGAATGAAATGTTCATCGTAAAGTGAAAATGATCATCAAAATGAAGAAAATACGCATCGAAAAGAAGGAAACGTTGATCATAACGAGAAACGAGCATAAAAATGATGAAAATATGCATCGAAACGTAGGAAATTTTGATCGTAACAAGAAAATGTGCATCAAAATGAAGAAATATGCAGCGAGATGATGAAAATATTGATCATATCGAGAAAATGAGAATCAAAATGATAGAAATATGCATCGAAAAGAAGAAAATGTTGATCATATCGAGAAAATGAGCATCAAAATGATGTAAATATGTATCGAAAAGAATGAAATGTTGATCATAACAAGAAAACAAGCATCAAAATAATGAAAATATGCAATGAAACGATGGGAAATATTGATCGTAATGTGAAAACGAGCATCTAAATGAAGGAAATATGCATCAAAACGAAGGAAATATGCATTGAAACAAAGGAAATGTTGATCGTAACGAGAAAATTAACATCAAAATGATGGAAATATGCATCGAAACGGAGAAAATGTTGATTGTAACGAGAAAATAATCTTCAAAATGATGAAAATATACATCGTAACGAAGGAAATAATGATCGTAACGAGAAAATAAGCATCAAAATTATGGAAATATACATCAAAACGAAGGAAATGTTGATTGTAATGAGAAAATGAGCTTTAAAATAAAGGAAATATGCATTGAAACGAAGGAAATGTTTATCGTAAAGTGAAAATGAGCATCAAAATAATGGAAATATGCATCAAAATGAAGGAAATGTTGATTGTAATGAGAAAATGAGAATTAAAATGAAGGAAATATGCATTGAAACGAAGGAAATGTTCATCGTAAAGTGAAAATGAGCATCAAAATGAAGAAAATATGCATCGAAAAGAAGGAAACGTTGATCATAACGAGAAACGAGCATAAAAATGATGAAAATATGCATCGAAATTAAGGAAATGTTGATCGTAACGTTAAAATGTGCATCAAAATGAAGAAATATGCATCGAGACGAAGAAAATATTGATCATATCGAGACAATGAGAATCAAAATGATTGAAATATGCATCGAAAAGAAGAAAATGTTGATCATACCGAGAAAATAAGCATCAAAATGATGTAAATATGCATCCAAAAGAAGGAAATGTTGATCATAACGAGAAAACGAGCATCAAAATAATGAAAATATGCATCGAAACGATAGGAAATGTTGATCGTAACGAGAAAACGAGCTTCAAAACATAGGAAATATGCATTGAAACAAAGGAAATGTTGATCGTAACGAGAAAATTAGCATCAAAATGATGAAAATATGCATCGGAACGGAGAAAATGTAGATCGTATCGAGAAAATAAATATCAAAATGATGAAAATATGAATCGAAACGAAGGAAATAATGATCGTAACGAGAAAATAAGCATCAAAATTATGGAAATATGCATCAAAACGAAGGAAATGTTGATTGTAATGAGAAAATGAGCTTTAAAATGAAGGAAATATGCATCGAAACGAAGGAAATGTTCATCGTAAAGTGAAAATGAGCATCAAAATTATGGAAATATGCATCAAAATGAAGGAAATGTTGATTGTAATAAGAAAATGAGATATAAAATGAAGGAAATATGCATTGAAACGAATGAAATGTTCATCGTAAAGTGAAAATGATCATCAAAATGAAGAAAATACGCATCGAAAAGAAGGAAACGTTGATCATAACGAGAAACGAGCATAAAAATGATGAAAATATGCATCGAAATGAAGGAAATTTTGATCGTAACAAGAAAATGTGCATCAAAATGAAAAAATATGCATCGAGATAATGAAAATATTGACCATATCGATAAAATGAGAATAAAAATGGTAGAAACATGCATCGAAAAGAAGGAAATGTTGATCGTAACGAGAAAATGAGCATCAAAACAAAGGAAATATGCATTGAAACGAAGGAAATATTGATCGTAACGAGAAAATAAGCATCAAAATGTCGAAAAATATGCATCGAAACGGAAAAAAGGTTGATCGTAACAAGAAAATAAACATCAAAATGATGAAAATATGCATTGAAACGAAGGAAATAATGATCGTAACGAGAAAATAAGCATCAAAATTATGGAAATATGCATCAAAACAAAGGTAATGTTGATTGTAATGAGAAAATGAGCTTTAAAATGAAGGAAATATGCATCGAAACGAAGGAAATGTTCATCGTAAAGTGAAAATGAGCATAAAAATTATGGAAATATGCATCAAAATGAAGGAAATGTGGATTGTAAAGAGAAAATTAGATTTACAAGGAAGGAAATATGCATTGAAAGGAAGGAAATGTTCATCGTAAAGTGAAAATGATCATCAAAATGAAGAAAATATGCATCGAAAAGAAGGAAACGTTGATCATAACGAGAAACGATCATAAAAATGACGAAAATATGCATCGAAATGAAGGAAATTTTGATCGTAACGAGAAAATGTGCATCAAAATGAAGAAATATGCATCGAGACGAAGAAAATGTTGATCATATCGAGAAATGGAGAATCAAAATGATAGAATTATGCATCGAAAAGAAGAAAATGTTGATCATATCGAGAAAATAAGCATCAAAATGATGTCAATATGTATCGAAAAGAAGGAAATGTTGATCATAACGAGAAAACGAGCATCAAAATGATGAAAATATGCATCGAAACGAAGGGAAATATTGATCGTAATGAGAATACGAGCATCTAAATGAAGGAAATATGCATCGAAACGAAGGAAATGTTGATCATAACGAGAAAATGAGCATCAAAACAAAGGAAATATGCATTGAAACAAAGGAAATGTTGATCGTAACGAGAAAATAAGCATAAAAATGATGAAAATATGCATCGAAACGGAGAAAATGTTGATCGTAACGAGAAAATAAGCATCAAAACGAAGGAAATGTTGATTGTAATGAGAAAATGTGCTTTAAAATGAAGGAAATATGCATCAAAACGAAGGAAATGTTCATCATAAAGTGAAATTGAGCATCAAAATTATGGAAATATGCATCAAAATGAAGGAAATGTTGATTGTAATGAGAAAATGAGATTTAAAATGAAGGAAATATGCATTGAAACGAAGAAAATATTCATCTTAAAGTGAAAATGAGCATCAAAATGAAGAAAATATGCATCGAAAAAAAGGAAATGTTGATCATAAAAAGAAAACGAACATAAAAATGATGAAAATATGCATTGAAATGAAGAAAATGTTGATCGTAACGAGAAAATGTGCATCAAAATTAAGAAATATGTATCGAGACGAAGAAAATGTTGATCATATCGAGAAAATGAGCATCAAAATGATGTAAATATGCATCGAAAAGAAGGAAATGTAGATCATAATAAGAAAACGAACATCAGAATAATGAACATATGCAACGAAACGATGGGAAATATTGATCGTAATGAGAAAACGAGCATCTAAATGAAGGAAATATGCATCGAAACGAAGGAAATGTTGATCTTAACGAGAAAATGAGCATCAAAACAAAGGAAATATGCATTGAAACAAAGGAAATGTTGATCGTAACGAGAAAATTAGCATCAAAATGATGAAAATATGCATCGAAACGGAGAAAATGTTGATCGTAACGAGAAAATAAACATCAAAATGATGAAAATATGCATTGAAACGAATGAAATAATGATCGTAACGAGAAAATAAGCATCAAAATTATGGAAATATGCATCAAAACGAAGGAAATGTTGATTGTAATGAGAAAATGAGCTTTAAAATGAAGGAAATATGCATCGAAACGAAGGAAATGTTCATCGTAAAGTGAAAATGAGCATCAAAATTATGGAAATATGCATCAAAATGAAGAAAATGTTGATTGTAATGAGAAAATGAGATTTAAAAGGAAGGAAATATGAATTGAAAGGAAGGAAATGTTCATCGTAAAGTGAAAATGATCATCAAAATGAAGAAAATATGCATCGAAAAGAAGGAAATGTTGATCATAACAAGAAAAAGAACATAAAAATGATGAAAATATGCATCGAAATTAAGGAAATGTTGATCGTAACGTGAAAATGTGCATCAAAATGAAGAAATATGCATCGAGACGAAGAAAATGTTGATCATATCGAGAAAATGAGAATCAAAATGATAGAAATATGCATCGCAAAGAAGAAAATGTTGATCATATCGAGAAAATGAGCATCAAAATGATGTAAATATGCATCGAAAAGAAGGAAATATTGATCATAAAGAGAAAACGAGAATCAAAATGATGAAAATATGCAACGAAATGATGGAAATATTGATCTTAATGAGAAAACGAGCATCTAAATGAAGGAAATATGCATCTAAACGAAGAAATGTTGATCGTAACGAAAAAATGAGCATCAAAACAAAGAAAATATGCATTGAAACGAAGGAAATGTTGAACGTAACGAGAAAATAAGCGTCAAAATAATGAAAATATGCATCGAACGGAGAAAATGTTGATCGTAACGAGAAAATAAAAATCAAAATGATGAAAATATGCATCGAAACGAAGGAAATAATGATCGTAAAGAGAAAATAAGCATCAAAATTATGGAAATATGCATCAAAACGAAGGAAATATTGATTGTAATGAGAAAATGAGCTTTAAAATGAAGGAAATATGCATCGAAACGAAGGAAATGTTCATCGTAAAGTGAAAATGAGCATCAGAATTATGGAAATATGCATCAAAATGAAGGAAATGTTGATTGTAATTAGAAAATGAGATTTAAAAGGAATGAAATATGCATTGAAACGAAGGAAATGTTCATCGTAAAGTGAAAATGATCATAAAAATGAAGAAAATATGCATCGAAAAGAAGGAAACGTTGATCATAACGAGAAACGAGCATAAAAATGATGAAAATATGCATCGAAACGAAGGAAATTTTGATCGTAACGAGAAAATGTGCATCAAAATGAAGAAATATGCATCGAGACGAAGAAAATGTTGATCATATCGAGAAATGGAGAATCAAAATGATAGAAATATGCATCGAAAAGAAGAAAATGTTGATCATATTGAGAAAATAAGCATCAAAATGATGTAAATATGCATCGAAAATAAGAAAATGTTGATCATAACGAGAAAACGAGCATCAGAATGATGAAAATATGCATCGAAACGAAGGGAAATATTGATCGTAATGAGAAAACGAGCATCTAAATTAAGGAGATATGCATCGAAACGAAGGAAATGTTGATCGTAACGAGAAAATGAGCATCAAAACAAAGGAAATATTCATTGAAACGAAGGAAATGTTGATCGTAACGAGAAAATAAGCATCAAAATGATGAAAATATGCATCGAAATGGAGAAAATGTTGATCGTAACGAGAAAATAAACATCAAAATGATGAAAATATGCATCGAAACGAAGGAAATAATGATCGTAACGAGAAAATAAGCATCAAAATTACGGAAATATACATCAAAACGAAGGAAATGTTGATTGTAATGAGAAAATGAGCTTTAAAATAACGAAAATATGCATCGAAACGAAGGAATTGTTTATCGTAAAGTGAAAATGAGCATCAAAATTATGGAAATATGCATCAAAATGAACGAAATGTTGATTGAAATGAGAAAATGAGAATTAAAATGAAGGAAATATGCATTGAAACGAAGGAAATGTTCATCGTAAAGTGAAAATGAGCATCAAAATGAAGAAAATATGCATCGAAAAGAAGGAAATGTTGATCATAATAAGAAAACGAGCATAAAAATATTGTAAATATGCATCGAAATGAAGGAAATTTTTATCGTAACGTGAAAATGTGCATCAAAATGAAGAAATATTTATCGAGACAAAGAAAATGTTGATCATATCGAGAAATGGATAGTCAAAATGATAGAAATATTCATCGAAAAGAAGAAAATATTGATCATATCGAGAAAATAAGCATCAAAATGATGTGAATATGCATCGAAAATAAGGAAATATTGATCATAACGAGAAAACGAGCATCAAAATGATGAAAATATGCATCGAAACGATGGGAAATATTGATCGTAATGAGAAAACGAGCATCTAAATTAAGGAAATATGCATCGAAACGAAGGAAATGTTGATCGTAACGAGAAAATGAGCATCAAAACAAAGGAAATATGCATTGAAACGAAGGAAATGTTGATCGTAACGAGAAAATAAGCATCAAAATGATGAAAATATGCATCGAAATTGAGAAAATGTTGATCGTAACGAGAAAATAAACATCAAAATGATTAAAATATGCATCGAAACGAAGGAAATAATGATCGTAACGAGAAAATAAGCATCAAAATTACGGAAATATACATCAAAACGTAGGAAATGTTGATTGTAATGAGAAAATGAGCTTTAAAATAACGGAAATATGCATCGAAACGAAGGAATTGTTTATCGTAAAATGAAAATGAGCATCAAAATTATGGAAATATGCATCAAAATGAACGAAATGTTTATTGAAATGAGAAAATGAGAATTAAAATGAAGGAAATATGCATTGAAACGAAGGAAATGTTCATCGTAAAGTGAAAATGAGCATCAAAATGAAGAAAATATGCATCGAAAAGAAGGAAATGTTGATCATAATAAGAAAACGAGCATAAAAATGTTGAAAATATGCATCGAAATGAAGGAAATTTTTATCGTAACGTGAAAATGTGCATCAAAATGAAGAAATATTTATCGAGACAAAGAAAATGTTGATCATATCGAGAAATGGAGAGTCAAAATGATAGAAATATGCATCGAAAAGAAGAAAATATTGATCATATCGAGAAAATAAGCATCAAAATGATGTGAATATGCATCGAAAATAAGGAAATATTGATCATAACAAGAAAACGAGCATCAAAATGATGAAAATATGCATCGAAACGATGGGAAATATTGATCGTAATGAGAAAACGAGCATCTAAATTAAGGAAATATGCATCGAAACGAAGGAAATGTTGATCGTAACGAGAAAATGAGCATCAAAACAAAGGAAATATGCATTGAAATGAAGGAAATATTGATCGTAACAAGAAAATAATCATCAAAATGATGAAAATATGCATCGAACGGAGAAAATGTTAATCGTAACGAGAAAATAAACATCAAAATAATGAAAATATGCATCGAAACGAAAGAAATAATGATCGTAACAAGAAAATAAGCATCAAAATTATGGAAATATACATCAAAACGAAGGAAATGTTGATTGTAATGAGAAAATGAGCTTTAAAATAAAGGAAATATGCATCGAAACGAAGGAAATGTTTATCGTAAACTGAAAATGAGAATCAAAATTATGGAAATATGCATCAAAATGAACAAAATGTTGATTGTAATTAGAAAATAAGAATTAAAATGAAGGAAATATGCATTGAAACGAAGGAAATGTTCATCGTAAAATGAAAATGAGCATCAAAATGAAGAAAATATACCTCGAAAAGAAGGAAATGTTGATCATAATAAGAAAACGAGCATAAAAATTTTGAAAATATGCATCGAAATGAAGGAAATGTTTATCGTAACGTGAAAATGTGCATCAAAATGAAGAAATATGCAACGAGACAAAGAAAATGTTGATCATATCGAGAAATGGAGAATCAAAATGATAGAAATATGCATCGAAAAGAAGAAAATATTGATCATATCGAGAAAATAAGCATAAAAATGATGTAAATATGCATCGAAAATAAGGAAATGTTTATCATAACGAGAAAACGAGCATCAAAATGATGAAAATATGCATCGAAACGATGGGAAATATTGATAGTAATGAGAAAACGAGCATCTAAATTAAGGAAATATTCATCGAAACGAAGGAAATGTTGATCGTAACGAGAAAATGAGCATCAAAACAAAGGAAATGTGCATTGAAACGAAGGAAATATTGATCGTAACGAGAAAATAATCATCAAAATGATGAAAATATGCATCGAACGGAGAAAATGTTGATCGTAACGAGAAAATAAACATCAAAATGATGAAAATATGCATCGAAACGAAGGAAATAATGATCGTAACGAGAAAATAAGCATCAAAATTATGGAAATATACATCAAAACGAAGGAAATGTTGATTGTAATGAGAAAATGAGCTTTAAAATAAAGGAAATATGCATCGAAACGAAGGAAATGTGTTATCGTAAAGTGAAAATGAGCATCAAAATTATGGAAATATGCATCAAAATGAAGGAAATGTTGATTGTAATGAGAAAATGAGAATTAAAATGAAGGAAATATGCATTGAAACGAAGGAAATGTTCATCGTAAAGTGAAAATGAGCATCAAAATGAAGAAAATATGCATCGAAAAGAAGGAAACGTTGATCATAACGAGAAACGAGCATAAAAATGATGAAAATATGCATCGAAATTAAGGAAATGTTGATCGTAACGTTAAAATATGCATCAAAATGAAGAAATATGCATCGAGACGAAGAAAATGTTGATCATATCGAGACAATGAGAATCAAAATGATTGAAATATGCATCGAAAAGAAAAAAATGTTGATCATACCGAGAAAATGAGCATCAAAATGATGTAAATATGCATCCAAAAGAAGGAAATGTTGATCATAACGAGAAAACGAGCATCAAAATAATGAAAATATGCATCGAAACGATGGGAAATGTTGATCTTAACGAGAAAACGAGCTTCAAAACAAAGGAAATATGCATTGAAACAAAGGAAATGTTGATCGTAACGAGAAAATTAGCATCAAAATGATGAAAATATGCATCGGAACGGAGAAAATGTAGATCGTAACGAGAAAATAAATATCAAAATGATGAAAATATGAATCGAAACGAAGGAAATAATGATCGTAACGAGAAAATAAGCATCAAAATTATGGAAATATGCATCAAAACGAAGGAAATGTTGATTGTAATTAGAAAATGAGCTTTAAAATGAAGGAAATATGCATCGAAACGAAGGAAATGTTCATCGTAAAGTGAAAATGAGCATCAAAATTATGGAAATATGCATCAAAATGAATGAAATGTTGATTGTAATGAGAAAATGAGATATAAAATGAAGGAAATATGCATTGAAACGAATGAAATGTTCATCGTAAAGTGAAAATGATCATCAAAATGAAGAAAATACGCATCGAAAAGAAGGAAACGTTGATCATAACGAGAAACGAGCATAAAAATGATGAAAATATGCATCGAAACGTAGGAAATTTTGATCGTAACAAGAAAATGTGCATCAAAATGAAGAAATATGCAGCGAGATGATGAAAATATTGATCATATCGAGAAAATGAGAATCAAAATGATAGAAATATGCATCGAAAAGAAGAAAATGTTGATCATATCGAGAAAATGAGCATCAAAATGATGTAAATATGTATCGAAAAAATGAAATGTTGATCATAACAAGAAAACAAGCATCAAAATAATGAAAATATGCAATGAAACGATGGGAAATATTGATCGTAATGTGAAAACGAGCATCTAAATGAAGGAAATATGCATCAAAACGAAGGAAATATGCATTGAAACAAAGGAAATGTTGATCGTAACGAGAAAATTAGCATCAAAATGATGGAAATATGCATCGAAACGGAGAAAATGTTGATTGTAACGAGAAAATAATCTTCAAAATGATGAAAATATACATCGTAACGAAGGAAATAATGATCGTAACGAGAAAATAAGCATCAAAATTATGGAAATATACATCAAAACGAAGGAAATGTTGATTGTAATGAGAAAATGAGCTTTAAAATAAAGGAAATATGCATTGAAACGAAGGAAATGTTTATCGTAAAGTGAAAATGAGCATCAAAATAATGGAAATATGCATCAAAATGAAGGAAATGTTGATTGTAATGAGAAAATGAGAATTAAAATGAAGGAAATATGCATTGAAACGAAGGAAATGTTCATCGTAAAGTGAAAATGAGCATCAAAATGAAGAAAATATGCATCGAAAAGAAGGAAACGTTGATCATAACGAGAAACGAGCATAAAAATGATGAAAATATGCATCGAAATTAAGGAAATGTTGATCGTAACGTTAAAATGTGCATCAAAATGAAGAAATATGCATCGAGACGAAGAAAATGTTGATCATATCGAGACAATGAGAATCAAAATGATTGAAATATGCATCGAAAAGAAGAAAATGTTGATCATACCGAGAAAATAAGCATCAAAATGATGTAAATATGCATCCAAAAGAAGGAAATGTTGATCATAACGAGAAAACGAGCATCAAAATAATGAAAATATGCATCGAAACGATGGGAAATGTTGATCGTAACGAGAAAACGAGCTTCAAAACATAGGAAATATGCATTGAAACAAAGGAAATGTTGATCGTAACGAGAAAATTAGCATCAAAATGATGAAAATATGCATCGGAACGGAGAAAATGTAGATCGTATCGAGAAAATAAATATCAAAATGATGAAAATATGAATCGAAACGAAGGAAATAATGATCGTAACGAGAAAATAAGCATCAAAATTATGGAAATATGCATCAAAACGAAGGAAATGTTGATTGTAATGAGAAAATGAGCTTTAAAATGAAGGAAATATGCATCGAAACGAAGGAAATGTTCATCGTAAAGTGAAAATGAGCATCAAAATTATGGAAATATGCATCAAAATGAAGGAAATGTTGATTGTAATAAGAAAATGAGATATAAAATGAAGGAAATATGCATTGAAACGAATGAAATGTTCATCGTAAAGTGAAAATGATCATCAAAATGAAGAAAATACGCATCGAAAAGAAGGAAACGTTGATCATAACGAGAAACGAGCATAAAAATGATGAAAATATGCATCGAAATGAAGGAAATTTTGATCGTAACAAGAAAATGTGCATCAAAATGAAGAAATTTGCATCGAGATGATGAAAATATTGATCATATCGAGAAAATGAGAATCAAAATGATAGAAATATGCATCGAAAAGATGAAAATGTTGATCATATCGACAAAATGAGCATCAAAATGATGTAAATATGTATCGAAAAGAAGGAAATGTTGATCATAACAAGAAAACAAGCATCAAAATAATGAAAATATGCAATGAAACGATGGGAAATATTGATCGTAATGAGAAAATGAGCATCTATATGAATGAAATATGCATCGAAACGAAGGAAATATGCATTGAAACAAAGGAAATGTTGATCGTAACGAGAAAATTAGCATCAAAATGATGGAAATATGCATCGAAACGGAGAAAATGTTGATTGTAACGAGAAAATAATCTTCAAAATGATGAAAATATACATCGAAACGAAGGAAATAATGATCGTAATGAAAAAATAAGCATCAAAATTATGGAAATATGCATCAAAACGAAGGAAATGTTGATTGTAATGAGAAAATATGTTTTACAATGAATGAAATATGCATCGAAACGAAGGAAATGTTCATCGTAAAGTGAAAATGAGCATCAAAATTGTGGAAATATGCATCAAAATGAAGGAAATGTTGATTGTAATGAGAAAATGAGATTTAAAATGAAGGAAATATGCATTGAAACGAAGGAAATGTTCATCGTAAAGTGAAAACGAGCATCAAAATGAATAAAATATGCATCGAAAAGTAGGAAATGTTGATCATAACGAGAAAACGAGCATAAAAATGTTGAAAATATGCATCGAAATGAAGGAAATGTTGATCGTAACGTGAAAATGTGCATCAAAATGAAGAAATATGCATCGAGACAAAGAAAATGTTGATCATATCGAGAAAATAAGAATCAAAATGATATAAATATGCATCGAAAAGAAGAAAATGTTGATCATATCGGGAAAATGAGCATCCAAATGATGTAAATATGCATCGAAAAGAAGGAAATGTTGAACATAACGAGAAAACGAGCATCAAAATGATGAAAATATGCATCGAAACGATGGAAATATTGATCGTAATGAGAAAACGAGCATCTAAATCAAGGAAATATGCATCGAAAAGAAGGAAATATGCATTGAAACGAAGGATATGTTGATCGTAACGAGAAAATAAACATCAAAATGATGAAAATATGCATCGAAACGGAGAAATGTTGATCTTAACGAGTAAATAAACATCAAAATGATGAAAATATGCATCGCAACGAAGGAAATAATGATCCTAACGAGAAAATAAGCATCAAAATTGTGGAAATGTGCATCAAAACGATGGAAATGTTGATTGTAATGAGAAAATGATCTTTAAAATGAACAAAATATGCATCGAAACGTAGGAAATGTTCATCGTAAAGTTAAAATGAGCATCAAAATTATGGAAATATGCATCAAAATGAAGGAAATGTTGATTGTAATGAGAAAATGAGATTTAAAATGAAGGAAATATGCATTGAAACGAAGGAAATGTTCATCGTAAAGTGAAAATGAGCATCAAAATTATGGAAATATGCATCAAAATGAAGGAAATGTTGATTGTAATGAGAAAATGATATTTAAAATGAAGTAAATATGCATTGAAACGAAGGAAATGTTTATCGTAATGTGAAAATGAACATCAAAATGAATAAAATATGCATCGAAAAGAAGGAAATGTTGACCATAACGAGAAAACGAGCATAAAAATAATGAAAATATGCATCGAAATGAAGGAAATATTGATCGTAACTAGAAAATGTGCATCAAAATGAAGAAATATGAATCGAGACGAAGAAAATGTTGATCATATCGAGAAAATGAGAATCATAATGATAGAAATATGCATCGAAAAGAAGAAAATGATGATCATATCGAGAAAATGAGCATCAAAATGATGTAAATATGCATCGAAAAGAAGGAAATGTTGATCATAACGAGAAACGAGCATCAAAATGATGAAAATATGCATCGAAACGATAGGAAATGTGGATCGTAATGAGAAAACGAGCATCTAAATCAAGGAAATATGCATCAAAACGAAGGAAATGTTGATCGTAAAGAGAAAATGAGAATCACAACAAAATAAATATGCAATGAAACGAAGGAAATGTTGACCGTAAGAGAAAATAAGCATCAAAATGATGAAAATATGCAACGAAATGGAGAAAATGTTGATCGTAACGAGAAAATAAACATCAAAATGATGACAATATGAATCAAAACGAAGGAAATAATGTTCGTAACGAGAAAATAAGCATCAAGATTAATGAAATATGCATCAAAACGAAGGAAATGTTGATTGTAATGAGAAAATGAGCTTTAAAATGATGGAAATATGCACGAAACTAAGGAAATGTTCATCGTAAAGTGAAAATGAGCATCAAAATTATGGAAATATGCGTCAAAATGAAGGAAATGTTGATTGTAATGAGAAAATGAGATTTAAAATGAAGGAAATATGCATTGAAACGAAGGAAATGTTCATCGTAAAGTGAAAATGAGCATCAAAATGAATAAAATATGCATCGAAAAGAAGGAAATGTTGATCATAACAAGAAAACGAACATAAAAATGATGAAAATATGCATTGAAATGAAGGAAATATTGATCGTAATGAGAAAATGTGCAACAAAATTAAGAAATATGCATCGAGACGAAGAAAATGTTGATCATATCGAGAAAATGAGAATCAAAATGATAGAAATATGCATCGAAAAGAAGAAAATGTTGATCATATTGAGAAAATGAGCATCAAAATGATGTAAATATGAATCGAAAAGAAGGAAATGTTGATCATAACGAGAAACGAGCATCAAAATGATGAAAATATGCATCGAAACGATGGGAAATATTGATAGTAATGAGAAAACGAGCATCTAAATGAAGGAAATATGCATCGAAACGAAGGAAATGTTGATCTTAACGAGAAAATGAGCATCAAAACAAAGGAAATATGCATTGAAACAAAGGAAATGTTGATCGTAACGAGAAAATTAGCATCAAAATGATGAAAATATGCATCGAAACGGAGAAAATGTTGATCGTAACAAGAAAATAAACATCAAAATGATGAAAATATGCATCGAAATGAATGAAATAATGATCGTAACGAGAAAATAAGCATCAAAATTATGGAAATATGCATCAAAACGAAGGAAATGTTGATTGTAATGAGAAAATGAGCTTTAAAATGAAGGAAATATGCATCGAAACGAAGGAAATGTTCATCGTAAAGTGAAAATGAGCATCAAAATTATGGAAATATGCATCAAAATGAAGAAAATGTTGATTGTAATGAGAAAATGAGATTTAAAAGGAAGGAAATATGAATTGAAAGGAAGGAAATGTTCATCGTAAAGTGAAAATGATCATCAAAATGAAGAAAATATGCATCGAAAAGAAGGAAATGATGATCATAATGAGAAACGAGCATAAAAATGATGAAAATATGCATCGAAATGAAGGAAATGTTGATCGTAACGAGAAAATGTGCATCAAAATGAAGAAATATGCATCGAGACGAAGAAAATGTTGATCATATCGAGAAAATGAGCATCAAAATGATGTAAATATGCATCAAAAAGAAGGAAATGTTGATCATAACGAGAAACGAGCATCAAAATGATGAAAATATGCATCGAAACGATAGGAAATGTGGATCGTAATGAGAAAACGAGCATCTAAATCAAGGAAATATGCATCAAAACGAAGGAAATGTTGATCGTAAAGAGAAAATGGGAATCACAACAAAATAAATATGCAATGAAACGAAGGAAATGTTGACCGTAAGAGAAAATAAGCATCAAAATGATGAAAATATGCAACGAAATGGAGAAAATGTTGATCGTAACGAGAAAATAAACATCAAAATGATGACAATATGAATCAAAACGAAGGAAATAATGTTCGTAACGAGAAAATAAGCATCAAGATTATTGAAATATGCATCAAAACGAAGGAAATGTTGATTGTAATGAGAAAATGAGCTTTAAAATGATGGAAATATGCACGAAACGAAGGAAATGTTCATCGTAAAGTGAAAATGAGCATCAAAATTATGGAAATATGCGTCAAAATGAAGGAAATGTTGATTGTAATGAGAAAATGAGATTTAAAATGAAGGAAATATGCATTGAAACGAAGGAAATGTTCATCGTAAAGTGAAAATGAGCATCAAAATTATGGAAATATGCATCAAAATGAAGGAAATGTTGATTGTAATGAGAAAATGAGAATTAAAATGAAGGAAATATGCATTGAAACGAAGGAAATGTTCATCGTAAAGTGAAAATGAGCATCAAAATGAAGAAAATATGCATCGAAAAGAAGGAAACGTTGATCATAACGAGAAACGAGCATAAAAATGATGAAAATATGCATCGAAATTAAGGAAATGTTGATCGTAACGTTAAAATGTGCATCAAAATGAAGAAATATGCATCGAGACGAAGAAAATGTTGATCATATCGAGACAATGAGAATCAAAATGATTGAAATATGCATCGAAAAGAAGAAAATGTTGATCATACCGAGAAAATAAGCATCAAAATGATGTAAATATGCATCCAAAAGAAGGAAATGTTGATCATAACGAGAAAACGAGCATCAAAATAATGAAAATATGCATCGAAACGATGGGAAATGTTGATCGTAACGAGAAAACGAGCTTCAAAACATAGGAAATATGCATTGAAACAAAGGAAATGTTGATCGTAACGAGAAAATTAGCATCAAAATGATGAAAATATGCATCGGAACGGAGAAAATGTAGATCGTATCGAGAAAATAAATATCAAAATGATGAAAATATGAATCGAAACGAAGGAAATAATGATCGTAACGAGAAAATAAGCATCAAAATTATGGAAATATGCATCAAAACGAAGGAAATGTTGATTGTAATGAGAAAATGAGCTTTAAAATGAAGGAAATATGCATCGAAACGAAGGAAATGTTCATCGTAAAGTGAAAATGAGCATCAAAATTATGGAAATATGCATCAAAATGAAGGAAATGTTGATTGTAATAAGAAAATGAGATATAAAATGAAGGAAATATGCATTGAAACGAATGAAATGTTCATCGTAAAGTGAAAATGATCATCAAAATGAAGAAAATACGCATCGAAAAGAAGGAAACGTTGATCATAACGAGAAACGAGCATAAAAATGATGAAAATATGCATCGAAATGAAGGAAATTTTGATCGTAACAAGAAAATGTGCATCAAAATGAAGAAATTTGCATCGAGATGATGAAAATATTGATCATATCGAGAAAATGAGAATCAAAATGATAGAAATATGCATCGAAAAGAAGAAAATGTTGATCATATCGACAAAATGAGCATCAAAATGATGTAAATATGTATCGAAAAGAAGGAAATGTTGATCATAACAAGAAAACAAGCATCAAAATAATGAAAATATGCAATGAAACGATGGGAAATATTGATCGTAATGAGAAAATGAGCATCTAAATGAATGAAATATGCATCGAAACGAAGGAAATATGCATTGAAACAAAGGAAATGTTGATCGTAACGAGAAAATTAGCATCAAAATGATGGAAATATGCATCGAAACGGAGAAAATGTTGATTGTAACGAGAAAATAATCTTCAAAATGATGAAAATATACATCGAAACGAAGGAAATAATGATCGTAATGAAAAAATAAGCATCAAAATTATGGAAATATGCATCAAAACGAAGGAAATGTTGATTGTAATGAGAAAATATGTTTTACAATGAATGAAATATGCATCGAAACGAAGGAAATGTTCATCGTAAAGTGAAAATGAGCATCAAAATTGTGGAAATATGCATCAAAATGAAGGAAATGTTGATTGTAATGAGAAAATGAGATTTAAAATGAAGGAAATATGCATTGAAACGAAGGAAATGTTCATCGTAAAGTGAAAACGAGCATCAAAATGAATAAAATATGCATCGAAAAGTAGGAAATGTTGATCATAACGAGAAAACGAGCATAAAAATGTTGAAAATATGCATCGAAATGAAGGAAATGTTGATCGTAACGTGAAAATGTGCATCAAAATGAAGAAATATGCATCGAGACAAAGAAAATGTTGATCATATCGAGAAAATAAGAATCAAAATGATATAAATATGCATCGAAAAGAAGAAAATGTTGATCATATCGGGAAAATGAGCATCCAAATGATGTAAATATGCATCGAAAAGAAGGAAATGTTGAACATAACGAGAAAACGAGCATCAAAATGATGAAAATATGCATCGAAACGATGGAAATATTGATCGTAATGAGAAAACGAGCATCTAAATCAAGGAAATATGCATCGAAAAGAAGGAAATATGCATTGAAACGAAGGAAATGTTGATCGTAACGAGAAAATAAACATCAAAATGATGAAAATATGCATCGAAACGGAGAAAATGTTGATCTTAACGAGTAAATAAACATCAAAATGATGAAAATATGCATCGCAACGAAGGAAATAATGATCCTAACGAGAAAATAAGCATCAAAATTGTGGAAATGTGCATCAAAACGATGGAAATGTTGATTGTAATGAGAAAATGATCTTTAAAATGAACAAAATATGCATCGAAACGTAGGAAATGTTCATCGTAAAGTTAAAATGAGTATCAAAATTATGGAAATATGCATCAAAATGAAGGAAATGTTGATTGTAATGAGAAAATGAGATTTAAAATGAAGGAAATATGCATTGAAACGAAGGAAATGTTCATCGTAAAGTGAAAATGAGCATCAAAATTATGGAAATATGCATCAAAATGAAGGAAATGTTGATTGTAATGAGAAAATGATATTTAAAATGAAGTAAATATGCATTGAAACGAAGGAAATGTTTATCGTAATGTGAAAATGAACATCAAAATGAATAAAATATGCATCGAAAAGAAGGAAATGTTGACCATAACGAGAAAACGAGCATAAAAATAATGAAAATATGCATCGAAATGAAGGAAATATTGATCGTAACTAGAAAATGTGCATCAAAATGAAGAAATATGAATCGAGACGAAGAAAATGTTGATCATATCGAGAAAATGAGAATCATAATGATAGAAATATGCATCGAAAAGAAGAAAATGATGATCATATCGAGAAAATGAGCATCAAAATGATGTAAATATGCATCGAAAAGAAGGAAATGTTGATCATAACGAGAAACGAGCATCAAAATGATGAAAATATGCATCGAAACGATAGGAAATGTGGATCGTAATGAGAAAACGAGCATCTAAATCAAGGAAATATGCATCAAAACGAAGGAAATGTTGATCGTAAAGAGAAAATGAGAATCACAACAAAATAAATATGCAATGAAACGAAGGAAATGTTGACCGTAAGAGAAAATAAGCATCAAAATGATGAAAATATGCAACGAAATGGAGAAAATGTTGATCGTAACGAGAAAATAAACATCAAAATGATGACAATATGAATCAAAACGAAGGAAATAATGTTCGTAACGAGAAAATAAGCATCAAGATTAATGAAATATGCATCAAAACGAAGGAAATGTTGATTGTAATGAGAAAATGAGCTTTAAAATGATGGAAATATGCACGAAACTAAGGAAATGTTCATCGTAAAGTGAAAATGAGCATCAAAATTATGGAAATATGCGTCAAAATGAAGGAAATGTTGATTGTAATGAGAAAATGAGATTTAAAATGAAGGAAATATGCATTGAAACGAAGGAAATGTTCATCGTAAAGTGAAAATGAGCATCAAAATGAATAAAATATGCATCGAAAAGAAGGAAATGTTGATCATAACAAGAAAACGAACATAAAAATGATGAAAATATGCATTGAAATGAAGGAAATATTGATCGTAATGAGAAAATGTGCAACAAAATTAAGAAATATGCATCGAGACGAAGAAAATGTTGATCATATCGAGAAAATGAGAATCAAAATGATAGAAATATGCATCGAAAAGAAGAAAATGTTGATCATATTGAGAAAATGAGCATCAAAATGATGTAAATATGAATCGAAAAGAAGGAAATGTTGATCATAACGAGAAACGAGCATCAAAATGATGAAAATATGCATCGAAACGATGGGAAATATTGATAGTAATGAGAAAACGAGCATCTAAATGAAGGAAATATGCATCGAAACGAAGGAAATGTTGATCTTAACGAGAAAATGAGCATCAAAACAAAGGAAATATGCATTGAAACAAAGGAAATGTTGATCGTAACGAGAAAATTAGCATCAAAATGATGAAAATATGCATCGAAACGGAGAAAATGTTGATCGTAACAAGAAAATAAACATCAAAATGATGAAAATATGCATCGAAATGAATGAAATAATGATCGTAACGAGAAAATAAGCATCAAAATTATGGAAATATGCATCAAAACGAAGGAAATGTTGATTGTAATGAGAAAATGAGCTTTAAAATGAAGGAAATATGCATCGAAACGAAGGAAATGTTCATCGTAAAGTGAAAATGAGCATCAAAATTATGGAAATATGCATCAAAATGAAGAAAATGTTGATTGTAATGAGAAAATGAGATTTAAAAGGAAGGAAATATGAATTGAAAGGAAGGAAATGTTCATCGTAAAGTGAAAATGATCATCAAAATGAAGAAAATATGCATCGAAAAGAAGGAAATGATGATCATAATGAGAAACGAGCATAAAAATGATGAAAATATGCATCGAAATGAAGGAAATGTTGATCGTAACGAGAAAATGTGCATCAAAATGAAGAAATATGCATCGAGACGAAGAAAATGTTGATCATATCGAGAAAATGAGCATCAAAATGATGTAAATATGCATCAAAAAGAAGGAAATGTTGATCATAACGAGAAACGAGCATCAAAATGATGAAAATATGCATCGAAACGATAGGAAATGTGGATCGTAATGAGAAAAAGAGCATCTAAATCAAGGAAATATGCATCAAAACGAAGGAAATGTTGATCGTAAAGAGAAAATGGGAATCACAACAAAATAAATATGCAATGAAACGAAGGAAATGTTGACCGTAAGAGAAAATAAGCATCAAAATGATGAAAATATGCAACGAAATGGAGAAAATGTTGATCGTAACGAGAAAATAAACATCAAAATGATGACAATATGAATCAAAACGAAGGAAATAATGTTCGTAACGAGAAAATAAGCATCAAGATTATTGAAATATGCATCAAAACGAAGGAAATGTTGATTGTAATGAGAAAATGAGCTTTAAAATGATGGAAATATGCACGAAACGAAGGAAATGTTCATCGTAAAGTGAAAATGAGCATCAAAATTATGGAAATATGCGTCAAAATGAAGGAAATGTTGATTGTAATGAGAAAATGAGATTTAAAATGAAGGAAATATGCATTGAAACGAAGGAAATGTTCATCGTAAAGTGAAAATGAGCATCAAAATGAATAAAATATGCATCGAAAAGAAGGAAATGTTGATCATAACAAGAAAACGAACATAAAAATGATGAAAATATGCATTGAAATGAAGGAAATATTGATCGTAATTAGAAAATGTGCAACAAAATTAAGAAATATGCATCGAGACGAAGAAAATGTTGATCATATCGAGAAAATGAGAATCAAAATGATAGAAATATGCATCGAAAAGAAGAAAATGTTGATCATATTGAGAAAATGAGCATCAAAATGATGTAAATATGAATCGAAAAGAAGGAAATGTTGATCATAACGAGAAACGAGCATCAAAATGATGAAAATATGCATCGAAACGATGGGAAATATTGATAGTAATGAGAAAACGAGCATCTAAATGAAGGAAATATGCATCGAAACGAAGGAAATGTTGATCTTAACGAGAAAATGAGCATCAAAACAAAGGAAATATGCATTGAAACAAAGGAAATGTTGATCGTAACGAGAAAATTAGCATCAAAATGATGAAAATATGCATCGAAACGGAGAAAATGTTGATCGTAACAAGAAAATAAACATCAAAATGATGAAAATATGCATCGAAATGAATGAAATAATGATCGTAACGAGAAAATAAGCATCAAAATTATGGAAATATGCATCAAAACGAAGGAAATGTTGATTGTAATGAGAAAATGAGCTTTAAAATGAAGGAAATATGCATCGAAACGAAGGAAATGTTCATCGTAAAGTGAAAATGAGCATCAAAATTATGGAAATATGCATCAAAATGAAGAAAATGTTGATTGTAATGAGAAAATGAGATTTAAAAGGAAGGAAATATGAATTTAAAGGAAGGAAATGTTCATCGTAAAGTGAAAATGATCATCAAAATGAAGGAAATATGCATCGAAAAGAAGGAAATGATGATCATAATGAGAAACGAGCATAAAAATGATGAAAATATGCATCGAAATGAAGGAAATGTTGATCGTAACGAGAAAATGTGCATCAAAATGAAGAAATATGCATCGAGACGAAGAAAATGTTGATCATATCGAGAAAATGAGAATCAAAATGATAGAAATATGCATCGAAAAGAAGAAAATGTTGATCATATCGAGAAAATGAGCATCAAAATGATGTAAATATGCATCGAAAAGAATGAAATATTGATCATAAAGAGAAAACGAGAATCAAAATGATGAAAATATGCAACAAAATGATGGGAAATATTGATCTTAATGAGAAAACGAGCATCTAAATGAAGGAAATATGCATCTAAACGAAGAAATGTTGATCGTAACGAAAAAATGAGCATCAAAACAAAGAAAATATGCATTGAAACGAAGGAAATGTTGAACGTAACGAGAAAATAAGCGTCAAAATGATGAAAATATGCATCGAACGGAGAAAATGTTGATCGTAACGAGAAAATAAAAATCAAAATGATGAAAATATGCATCGAAACGAAGGAAATAATGATCGTAACGAGAAAATAAGCATCAAAATTATGGAAATATGCATCAAAACGAAGGAAATATTGATTGTAATGAGAAAATGAGCTTTAAAATGAAGTAAATATGCATCGAAACGAAGGAAATGTTCATCGTAAAGTGAAAATGAGCATCAGAATTATGGAAATATGCATCAAAATGAAGGAAATGTTGATTGTAATTAGAAAATGAGATTTAAAAGGAATGAAATATGCATTGAAACGAAGGAAATGTTCATCGTAAAGTGAAAATGATCATAAAAATGAAGAAAATATGTATCGAAAAGAAGGAAACGTTGATCATAACGAGAAACGAGCATAAAAATGATGAAAATATGCATCGAAACGAAGGAAATTTTGATCGTAACGAGAAAATGTGCATCAAAATGAAGAAATATGCATCGAGATGAAAATGTTGATCATATCGAGAAATGGAGAATCAAAATGATAGAAATATGCATCGAAAATAAGCATCAAAATGATGTAAATATGCATCGAAAATAAGAAAATGTTGATCATAACGAGAAAACGAGCATCAAAATGATGAAAATATGCATCGAAACGAAGGGAAATATTGATCGTAATGAGAAAACGAGCATCTAAATTAAGGAAATATGCATCGAAACGAAGGAAATGTTGATCGTAACGAGAAAATGAGCATCAAAACAAAGGAAATATGCATTGAAACGAAGGAAATGTTGATCGTAACGAGAAAATAAGCATCAAAATGATGAAAATATGCATCGAAATGGAGAAAATGTTGATCGTAACGAGAAAATAAACATCAAAATGATTAAAATATGCATCGAAACGAAGGAAATAATGATCGTAACGAGAAAATAAGCATCAAAATTACGGAAATATACATCAAAACGTAGGAAATGTTGATTGTAATGAGAAAATGAGCTTTAAAATAACGGAAATATGCATCGAAACGAAGGAATTGTTTATCGTAAAATGAAAATGAGCATCAAAATTATGGAAATATGCATCAAAATGAACGAAATGTTGATTGAAATGAGAAAATGAGAATTAAAATGAAGGAAATATGCATTGAAACGAAGGAAATGTTCATCGTAAAGTGAAAATGAGCATCAAAATGAAGAAAATATGCATCGAAAAGAAGGAAATGTTGATCATAATAAGAAAACGAGCATAAAAATGTTGAAAATATGCATCGAAATGAAGGAAATTTTTATCGTAACGTGAAAATGTGCATCAAAATGAAGAAATATTTATCGAGACAAAGAAAATGTTGATCATATCGAGAAATGGAGAGTCAAAATGATAGAAATATGCATCGAAAAGAAGAAAATATTGATCATATCGAGAAAATAAGCATCAAAATGATGTGAATATGCATCGAAAATAAGGAAATATTGATCATACCAAGAAAACGAGCATCAAAATGATGAAAATATGCATCGAAACGATGGGAAATATTGATCGTAATGAGAAAACGAGCATCTAAATTAAGGAAATATGCATCGAAACGAAGGAAATGTTGATCGTAACGAGAAAATGAGCATCAAAACAAAGGAAATATGCATTGAAATGAAGGAAATATTGATCGTAACAAGAAAATAATCATCAAAATGATGAAAATATGCATCGAACGGAGAAAATGTTAATCGTAACGAGAAAATAAACATCAAAATAATGAAAATATGCATCGAAACGAAAGAAATAATGATCGTAACAAGAAAATAAGCATCAAAATTATGGAAATATACATCAAAACGAAGGAAATGTTGATTGTAATGAGAAAATGAGCTTTAAAATAAAGGAAATATGCATCGAAACGAAGGAAATGTTTATCGTAAAGTGAAAATGAGAATCAAAATTATGGAAATATGCATCAAAATGAACAAAATGTTGATTGTAATTAGAAAATAAGAATTAAAATGAAGGAAATATGCATTGAAACGAAGGAAATGTTCATCGTAAAATGAAAATGAGCATCAAAATGAAGAAAATATACATCGAAAAGAAGGAAATGTTGATCATAATAAGAAAACGAGCATAAAAATTTTGAAAATATACATCGAAATGAAGGAAATGTTTATCGTAACGTGAAAATGTGCGTCAAAATGAAGAAATATGCAACGAGACAAAGAAAATGTTGATCATATCGAGAAATGGAGAATCAAAATGATAGAAATATGCATCGAAAAGAAGAAAATATTGATCATATCGAGAAAATAAGCATCAAAATGATGTAAATATGCATCGAAAATAAGGAAATGTTGATCATAACGAGAAAACGAGCATCAAAATGATGAAAATATGCATCGAAACGATGGGAAATATTGATAGTAATGAGAAAACGAGCATCTAAATTAAGGAAATATGCATCGAAACGAAGGAAATGTTGATCGTAACGAGAAAATGAGCATCAAAACAAAGGAAATGTGCATTGAAACGAAGGAAATATTGATCGCAACGAGAAAATAATCATCAAAATGATGAAAATATGCATCGAACGGAGAAAATGTTGATCGTAACGAGAAAATAAACATCAAAATGATGAAAATATGCATCGAAACGAAGGAAATAATGATCGTAACGAGAAAATAAGCATCAAAATTATGGAAATATACATCAAAACGAAGGAAATGTTGATTGTAATGAGAAAATGAGCTTTAAAATAAAGGAAATATGCATCGAAACGAAGGAAATGTGTTATCGTAAAGTGAAAATGAGCATCAAAATTATGGAAATATGCATCAAAATGAAGGAAATGTTGATTGTAATGAGAAAATGAGAATTAAAATGAAGGAAATATGCATTGAAACGAAGGAAATGTTCATCGTAAAGTGAAAATGAGCATCAAAATGAAGAAAATATGCATCGAAAAGAAGGAAACGTTGATCATAACGAGAAACGAGCATAAAAATGATGAAAATATGCATCGAAATTAAGGAAATGTTGATCGTAACGTTAAAATGTGCATCAAAATGAAGAAATATGCATCGAGACGAAGAAAATGTTGATCATATCGAGACAATGAGAATCAAAATGATTGAAATATGCATCGAAAAGAAAAAAATGTTGATCATACCGAGAAAATGAGCATCAAAATGATGTAAATATGCATCCAAAAGAAGGAAATGTTGATCATAACGAGAAAACGAGCATCAAAATAATGAAAATATGCATCGAAACGATGGGAAATATTGATCTTAACGAGAAAACGAGCTTCAAAACAAAGGAAATATGCATTGAAACAAAGGAAATGTTGATCGTAACGAGAAAATTAGCATCAAAATGATGAAAATATGCATCGGAACGGAGAAAATGTAGATCGTAACGAGAAAATAAATATCAAAATGATGAAAATATGAATCGAAACGAAGGAAATAATGATCGTAACGAGAAAATAAGCATCAAAATTATGGAAATATGCATCAAAACGAAGGAAATGTTGATTGTAATGAGAAAATGAGCTTTAAAATGAAGGAAATATGCATCGAAAGGAAGGAAATGTTCATCGTAAAGTGAAAATGAGCATCAAAATTATGGAAATATGCATCAAAATGAAGGAAATGTTGATTGTAATGAGAAAATGAGATATAAAATGAAGGAAATATGCATTGAAACGAATGAAATGTTCATCGTAAAGTGAAAATGATCATCAAAATGAAGAAAATACGCATCGAAAAGAAAGAAACGTTGATCATAACGAGAAACGAGCATAAAAATGATGAAAATATGCATCGAAACGTAGGAAATTTTGATCGTAACAAGAAAATGTGCATCAAAATGAAGAAATATGCAGCGAGATGATGAAAATATTGATCATATCGAGAAAATGAGAATCAAAATGATAGAAATATGCATCGAAAAGAAGAAAATTTTGATCATATCGAGAAAATGAGCATCAAAATGATGTAAATATGTATCGAAAAGAAGGAAATGTTGATCATAACAAGAAAACAAGCATCAAAATAATGAAAATATGCAATGAAACGATGGGAAATATTGATCGTAATGAGAAAACGAGCATCTAAATGAAGGAAATATGCATCAAAACGAAGGAAATATGCATTGAAACAAAGGAAATGTTGATCGTAACGAGAAAATTAGAATCAAAATGATGGAAATATGCATCGAAACGGAAAAAATGTTGATTGTAACGAGAAAATAATCTTCAAAATGATGAAAATATACATCGTAACGAAGGAAATAATGATCGTAACGAGAAAATAAGCATCAAAATTATGGAAATATACATCAAAAAGAAGGAAATGTTGATTGTAATGAGAAAATGAGCTTTAAAATAAAGGAAATATGCATTGAAACGAAGGAAATGTTTATCGTAAAGTGAAAATGAGCATCAAAATAATGGAAATATGCATCAAAATGAAGGAAATGTTGATTGTAATGAGAAAATGAGAATTAAAATGAAGGAAATATGCATTGAAACGAAGGAAATGTTCATCGTAAAGTGAAAATGAGCATCAAAATGAAGAAAATATGCATCGAAAAGAAGGAAACGTTGATCATAACGAGAAACGAGCATAAAAATGATGAAAATATGCATCGAAATTAAGGAAATGTTGATCGTAACGTTAAAATGTGCATCAAAATGAAGAAATATGCATCGAGACGAAGAAAATGTTGATCATATCGAGACAATGAGAATCAAAATGATTGAAATATGCATCGAAAAGAAGAAAATGTTGATCATACCGAGAAAATGAGCATCAAAATGATGTAAATATGCATCCAAAAGAAGGAAATGTTGATCATAACGAGAAAACGAGCATCAAAATAATGAAAATATGCATCGAAACGATGAGAAATGTTGATCGTAACGAGAAAACGAGCTTCAAAACATAGGAAATATGCATTGAAACAAAGGAAATGTTGATCGTAACGAGAAAATTAGCATCAAAATGATGAAAATATGCATCGGAACGGAGAAAATGTAGATCGTATCGAGAAAATAAATATCAAAATGATGAAAATATCAATCGAAACGAAGGAAATAATGATCGTAACGAGAAAATAAGCATCAAAATTATGGAAATATGCATCAAAACGAAGGAAATGTTGATTGTAATGAGAAAATGAGATTTAAAATGAAGGAAATATGCATCGAAACAAAGGAAATGTTCATCGTAAAGTGAAAATGAGCATCAAAATTATGGAAATATGCATCAAAATGAAGGAAATGTTGATTGTAATAAGAAAATGAGATATAAAATGAAGGAAATATGCATTGAAACGAATGAAATGTTCATCGTAAAGTGAAAATGATCATCAAAATGAAGAAAATACGCATCGAAAAGAAGGAAACGTTGATCATAACGAGAAACGAGCATAAAAATGATGAAAATATGCATCGAAATGAAGGAAATTTTGATCGTAACAAAAAAATGTGTATCAAAATGAAGAAATATGCATCGAGATGATGAAAATATTGATCATATCGAGAAAATGAGAATCAAAATGATAGAAATATGCATCGAAAAGAAGAAAATGTTGATCATATCGAGAAAATGAGCATCAAAATGATGTAAATATGTATCGAAAAGAAGGAAATGTTGATCATAACAAGAAAACAAGCATCAAAATAATGAAAATATGCAATTAAACGATGGGAAATATTGATCGTAATGAGAAAACGAGCATCTAAATGAATGAAATATGCATCGAAACGAAGGAAATATGCATTGAAACAAAGGAAATGTTGATCGTAACGAGAAAATTAGCATCAAAATGATGGAAATATGCATCGAAACGGAGAAAATGTTGATTGTAACGAGAAAATAATCTTCAAAATGATGAAAATATACATCGAAACGAAGGAAATAATGATCGTAATGAAAAAATAAGCATCAAAATTATGGAAATATGCATCAAAACGAAGGAAATGTTGATTGTAATGAGAAAATATGTTTTAAAATGAATGAAATATGCATCGAAACGAAGGAAATGTTCATCGTAAAGTGAAAATGAGCATCAAAATTGTGGAAATATGCATCAAAATGAAGGAAATGTTGATTGTAATGAGAAAATGATATTTAAAATGAAGGAAATATGCATTGAAACGAAGGAAATGTTCATCGTAAAGTGAAAATGAGCATCAAAATGAATAAAATATGCATCGAAAAGTAGGAAATGTTGATCATAACGAGAAAACGAGCATAAAAATGTTGAAAATATGCATCGAAATGAAGGAAATGTTGATCGTAACGTGAAAATGTGCATCAAAATGAAGAAATATGCATCGAGACAAAGAAAATGTTGATCATATCGAGAAAATAAGAATCAAAATGATATAAATATGCATCGAAAAGAAGAAAATGTTGATCATATCGGGAAAATGAGCATCCAGATGATGTAAATATGCATCGAAAAGAAGGAAATGTTGAACATAACGAGAAAACGAGCATCAAAATGATGAAAATATGCATCGAAACGATGGAAATATTGATCGTAATGAGAAAACGAGCATCTAAATCAAGGAAATATGCATCGAAAAGAAGGAAATATGCATTGAAACGAAGGAAATGTTGATCGTTACGATAAAATAAACATCAAAATGATGAAAATATGCATCGAAACGGAGAAAATGTTGATCTTAACGAGTAAATAAACATCAAAATGATGAAAATATGCATCGCAACGAAGGAAATAATGATCCTAACGAGAAAATAAGCATCAAAATTGTGGAAATGTGCATCAAAACGATGGAAATGTTGATTGTAATGAGAAAATGATCTTTAAAATGAACAAAATATGCATCGAAACGTAGGAAATGTTCATCGTAAAGTTAAAATGAGCATCAAAATTATGGAAATATGCATCAAAATGAAGGAAATGTTGATTGTAATGAGAAAATGAGATTTAAAATGAAGGAAATATGCATTGAAACGAAGGAAATGTTCATCGTAAAGTGAAAATGAGCATCAAAATTATGGAAATATGCATCAAAATGAAGGAAATGTTGATTGTAATGAGAAAATGATATTTAAAATGAAGGAAATATGCATTGAAACGAAGGAAATGTTTATCGTAATGTGAAAATGAACATCAAAATGAATAAAATATGCATCGAAAAGAAGGAAATGTTGACCATAACGAGAAAACGAGCATAAAAATAATGAAAATATGCATCGAAATGAATGAAATATTGATCGTAACTAGAAAATGTGCATCAAAATGAAGAAATATGAATCGAGACGAAGAAATTGTTGATCATATCGAGAAAATGAGAATCATAATGATAGAAATATGCATCGAAAAGAAGAAAATGATGATCATATCGAGAAAATGAGCATCAAAATGATGTAAATATGCATCGAAAAGAAGGAAATGTTGATCATAACGAGAAACGAGCATCAAAATGATGAAAATATGCATTGAAACGATGGGAAATGTGGATCGTAATGAGAAAACGAGCATCAAAATGAAGGAAATATGCATCAAAACGAAGGAAATGTTGATCGTAAAGAGAAAATGAGAATCACAACAAAATAAATATGCAATGAAACGAAGGAAATGTTGACCGTAAGAGAAAATAAGCATCAAAATGATGAAAATATGCAACGAAATGGAGAAAATGTTGATCGTAACGAGAAAATAAACTTCAAAATGATGAAAATATGAATCAAAACGAAGGAAATAATGTTCGTAACGAGAAAATAAGCATCAAGATTATTGAAATATGCATCAAAACGAAGGAAATGTTGATTGTAATGAGAAAATGAGCTTTAAAATGAAGGAAATATGCATCTAAACGAAGGAAATGTTCATCGTAAAGTGAAAATGAGCATCAAAATTATGGAAATATGCGTCAAAATGAAGGAAATGTTGATTGTAATGAGAAAATGAGATTTAAAATGAAGGAAATATGCATTGAAACGAAGGAAATGTTCATCGTAAAGTGAAAATGAGCATCAAAATGAATAAAATATGCATCGAAAAAAGGAAATGTTGATCATAACAAGAAAACGAACATAAAAATGATGAAAATATGCATTGAAATGAAGGAAATATTGATCGTAATGAGAAAATGTGCATCAAAATTAAGAAATATGCATCGAGACGAAGAAAATGTTGATCATATCGAGAAAATGAGAATCAAAATGATAGAAATATGCATCGAAAAGAAGAAAATGTTGATCATATTGAGAAAATGAGCATCAAAATGATGTAAATATGAATCGAAAAGAAGGAAATGTTGATCATAACGAGAAACGAGCATCAAAATGATGAAAATATGCATCGAAACGATGGGAAATGTGAATCGCAATGAGAAAACGAGCATCTAAATGAAGGAAATATGCATCAAAACAAAGGAAATATGCCTTGAAACAAAGGAAATGTTGATCGTAACGAGAAAATTAGCATCAAAATGATGGAAATATGCATCGAAACGGAGAAAATGTTGATTGTAACGAGAAAATAATCTTCAAAATGATGAAAATATACATCGAAACGAAGGAAATAATGATCGTAACGAGAAAATAAGCATCAAAATTATGGAAATACGCATCAAAACGAAGGAAATGATGATTGTAATGAGAAAATATGTTTTAAAATGAAGGAAATAAGCATTGAAACGAAGGAAATGTTCATCGTAAAGTGAAAATGAGCATCAAAATTGTGGAAATATGCATCAAAATGAAGGAAATGTTGAGTGTAATGAGAAAATGAGATTTAAAATGAAGGAAATATGCATTGAAACGAAGGAAATGTTCATCGTAAATTGAAAATGAGCATCAAAATGAAGAAAATATGCATCGAAAAGAAGGAAATGTTGATCATAACAAGAAAACGAACATAAAAATGATGAAAATATGCATTGAAATGAAGGAAATATTGATCGTAATGAGAAAATGTGCATCAAAATTAAGAAATATGCATCGAGACGAAGAAAATGTTGATCATATCGAGAAAATGAGAATCAAAATGATAGAAATATGCATCGAAAAGAAGAAAATGTTGATCATATCGAGAAAATGAGCATCAAAATGATGTAAATATGAATCGAAAAGAAGAAAATGTTGATCATAACAATAAAACAAGCATCAAAATAATGAAAATATGCAACGAAACGATGGGAAATATTGATCGTAATGAGAAAACGAGCATCTAAATGAAGGAAATGTTGATCTCAACGAGAAAATGAGCATCAAAACAAAGGAAATATGCATTGAAACAAAGGAAATGTTGATGGTAACGAGAAAATTAGCATCAAAATGATGAAAATATGCATCGAAACGGAGAAAATGTTAATTGTAACGAGAAAATAAACTTCAAAATTATGAAAATATACATCGAAAGGAAGAAAATAATGATCGTAACGAGAAAATAAGCATCAAAATTATGGAAATATGCATCAAAACGAAGGAAATGTTGATTGTAATGAGAAAATGAGCTTTAAAATGAAGGAAATATGCATCGAAACGAAGGAAATGTTCATCGTAAAGTGAAAATGAGCATCAAAATTATGGAAATATGCATCAAAATGAAAGAAATGTTGATTGTATTGAGAAAATGAGATTTAAAATGAAGGAAATATGCATTGAAACGAAGGAAATGTTCATCGTAAAGTGAAAATGAGCATCAAAATGAAGAAAATATGCATAGAAAAGAAGAAAATGTTGATCATAACAAGAAAACGAGCATAAAAATGTTGAAAATATGCATTGAAATGAGGGAAATGTTGATCGTAACGTGAAAATGTGCATCAAAATGAAGAAATATGCATCGAGACAAAGAAAATGTTGATCATATCGAGAAATGGAGAATCAAAATGATAGAAATATGCATCGAAAAGAAGAAAATGTAGATCATATCGAGAAAATAAGCATCAAAATGATGTGAATATGCATCGGAAATAAGGAAATGTTGATCATAACGAGAAAACGAGCATCAAAATGATGAAAATATGTATCGAAACGATGGGAAATATTGATCGTAATGAGAAAACGAGCATCTAAATTAAGGAAATATGCATCGAAACGAAGGAAATGTTGATCGTAACGAGAAAATGAGCATCAAAACAAAGGAAACATGCATTGAAACGAATGAAATGTTGATCGTAACGAGAAAATAAGCATCAAAATGATGAAAATATGCATCGAACTGGAGAAAATGTTGATCATAACGAGAAAATAAACTTCAAAATGATGAAAATATACATCGAAACGAAGGAAATGTTTATCGTAAAGTGAAAATGAGCATTAAAATTACGGAAATATGCATCAAAATGAAGGAAATGTTGATTGTAATGAGAAAATGAGATTTAAAAGGACGGAAATATGCATTGAAACGAAGGAAATGTTCATCGTAAAGTGAAAATGAGCATCAAAATTAAGAAAATATGCATCGAAAAGATGGAAATGTTGATCATAACAAGAAAACGAACATAAAAATGATGAAAATATGCATTGAAATGAAGGAAATGTTGATCGTAACGAGAAAATGTGCATCAAAATTAATAAATATGCATCGAGACGAAGAAAATGTTGATCATATCGAGAAAATGAGAATCAAAATGATAGAAATATGCATCGAAAAGAAGAAAATGTTGATCATATCGAGAAAATGAGCATCAAAATGATGTAAATATGCATCGAAAAGAAGGAAATGTCGATCATAACAATAAAACGAGCATCAAAATAATGAAAATATGCAACGAAACGATGGGAAATATTGATCGTAATGAGAAAACGAGCATCTAAATGAAGAAAATATGCATCGAAACAAAGGAAATGTTGAACTTAACGAGAAAATGAGCATCAAAACAAAGGAAATATGTATTGAAACTAAGGAAATGTTGATCGTAACGAGAAAATTAGCATCACAATGATGAAAATAAGCATCGAAACGGAGAAAATGTTGATTGTAACGAGAAAATAAACTTCAAAATGATGAAAATATACATCGAAACTAAGGAAATATGATCGTAACGAGAAAATAAGCATCAACATTATGGAAATATGCATCAAAATGAAGGAAATGTTGATTATAATGAAAAAATGAGCTTTAAAATGAAAGAAATATGCATCGAAACGAAGGAAATGTTCATCGTAAAGTGAAAATGAGCATCAAAATTATGGAAATATGCATCAAAATGAAGGAAATGTTGATTGTATTGAGAAAATGAGATTTAAAATGAAGAAAATATGCATTGAAACGAAGGAAATGATCATCGTAAAGTAAAAATGAGCATCAAAATGAAGAAAATATGCATCGAAAAGAAGAAAATGTTGATCACAACAAGAAAACGAGCATAAAAATGTTGAAAATATTCATCGAATTGAAGGAAATGTTGATCGTAACGTGAAAATGTGCATCAAAATGAAGAAATATGCATCGAGACAAAGAAATTGTTGATCATATCGAGAAATGGAGAATCAAAATGATAGAAATATGCATCGAAAAGAAGAAAATGTTGATCATATCGAGAAAATAAGCATCAAAATGATGTAAATATGCATCGAAAATAAGGAAATGTTGATCATAACGAGAAAACGAGCATCAAAATGATGAAAATATGCATCGAAACGATGGGAAATGTCGATCGTAATGAGAAAACGAGCATCTAAATCAAGGAAATATGCATCAAAACGAAGGAAATGTTGATCGTAAAGAGAAAATGAGCATCAAAACAAAAGAAATATGCAATGAAACGAAGGAAATGTTGATCGTAAGAGAAAATAAGCATCAAAATGATGAAAATATGCAACGAAATGGAGAAAATGTTGATCGTAACGAGAAAATAAACATCAAAATGATGAAAATATGCATCAAAACGAAGGAAATAATGTTTGTAACGAGAAAATAAGCATCAAGATTATGGAAATATGCATCAAAACGAAGGAAATGTTGATTGTAATGAGAAAATAAGCTTTAAAATGAAGGAAATATGCATCGAAACGAAGGAAATGTTCATCGTAAAGTGAAAATGAGCATCAAAATTATTGAAATATGCATCAAAATGAAGGAAATGTTGATTATAATGAGAAAATGAGATTTAAAATGAAGGAAATATGCATTGAAACGAAAGAAATGTTCATCGTAAAGTGAAAATGAGCATCAAAATGAATAAAATATGCATCGAAAAGAAGGAAATGTTTATCATAACGGAAAAACGAGCATAAAAATGTTGAAAATATGCATCGAAATGAAGGAAATGTTGATCGTAACGTGAAAATGTGCATCAAAATGAAGAAATATGCATCGAGACGAAGAAAATGTTGATCATATCGAGAAAATAAGAATCAAAATGATAGAAATATGCATCGAAAAAAAGAAAATGTTGATCATATCGAGAAAATGAGCATCCAAATGATGTAAATATGCATCAAAACAATGGAAACGATGGGAAATGTTGATCATAACGAGAAAACGAGCATCAAAATGATTAAAATATGCATCGAAACGATGAGAAATGTTGATCGTAATGAGAAAACGAGCATCTAAATAAAGGAAATATGCATCAAAACGAAGGAAATGTTGATCGTAACGAGAAAATGAGCATCAAAACAAAGGAAATATGCATTGAAACGAAGGAAATGTTGATCGTAACGAGAAAATAAACATCAAAATGATGAAAATATGCATCGAAACGGAGAAAATGTTGATCTTAACGAGTAAATAAACATCAAAATGATGAAAATATGCATCGAAACGAAGGAAATAATGATCCTAACGAGAAAATAAACATCAAAATTGTGGAAATGTGCATCAAAACGATGGAAATGTTGATTGTAATGAGAAAATGATCTTTAAAATGAAGAAAATATGCATCGAAACGTAGGAAATGTTCATCGTAAAGTGAAAATGAGCATCAAAATTATGGAAATATGCATCAAAATGAAGGAAATGTTGATTGTAATGAGAAAATGAGATTTAAAATGAAGGAAATATGCATTGAAACGAAGGAAATGTTCATCGTAAAGTGAAAATGAGCATCAAAATTATGGAAATGTGCATCAAAATGAAGGAAATGTTGATTGTAATGAGAAAATGATATTTAAAATGAAGGAAATATGCATTGAAACGAAGGAAATATTCATCGTAAAGTGAAAATGAACATCAAAATGAATAAAATATGCATCGAAAAGAAGGAAATGTTGACCATAACGAGAAAACAGGCATAAAAATAATGAAAATATGCATCGAAATGAAGGAAATATTGATCGTAACTAGAAAATGTGCATCAAAATGAAGAAATATGCATCGAGACGAAGAAAATGTTGATCATATCGAGAAAGTGAGAATCATAATTATAGAAATATGCATCGAAAAGAAGAAAATGTTGATCATATGGAGAAAATGAGCATCAAAATGATGTAAATATGCATCGAAAAGAAGGAAATGTTGATCATAACGAGAAACGAGCATCAAAATGATGAAAATATGCATCGAAACGGTGGGAAATGTGGATCGCAATGAGAAAACGAGCATCTAAATCAAGGAAATATGCATCAAAACGAAGGAAATATTGATCGTAAAGAGAAAATGAGCATCAAAACAAAAGACATATGCAATGAAACGAAGGAAATGTTGATCGTAAGAGAAAATAAGCATCAAAATGATGAAAATATGCAACGAAATGGAGAAAATGTTGATCGTAAGGAGAAAATAAACAACAAAATGATGAAAATATGAATCAAAACGAAGGAAATAATGTTCGTAATGAGAAAATAAGCATCAAGATTATGGAAATATGCATCAAAACGAAGGAAATGTTGATTCTAATGAGAAAATGAGTTTTAAAATGAAGGAAATATGCATCGAAACGAAGGAAATGTTCATAGTAAAGTGAAAATGAGCATCAAAATTATGGAAATATGCATCAAAAGGAAGGAAATGTTGATTGTAATGAGAAAACGAGATTTAAAATGAAGGAAATATGCATTGAAACGAAGGAAACGTTCATCGTAAAGTGAAAATGAGCATCAAAATGAATAAAATATGCATCGAAAAGAAGGATATGTTTATCATAACGGGAAAACGAGCATAAAAATGTTAAAAATATGCATCGAAATGAAGGAAATGTTGATCGTAACGTGAAAATGTGCATCAAAATGAAGAAATATGCATCGATATGATGAAAATATTGATCATATTGAGAAAATGAGAATCAAAATGATAGAAATATGCATCGAAAAGAAGAAAATGTTGATCATATCGAGAAAATGAGCATCAAAATGATGTAAATATGTATCGAAAAGAAGGAAATGTTGATCATAACAAGAAAACAAGCATCAAAATAATGAAAATATGCAACGAAACGATGGGAAATATTGATCGTAATGAGAAAACGAGCATCTAAATGAAGGAAATATGCATCGAAACGAAGGAAATATGCATTGAAACAAAGGAAATGTTGATCGTAACGAGAAAATTAGCATCAAAATGATGGAAATATGCATCGAAACGGAGAAAATATTGATTGTAACGAGAAAATAATCTTCAAAATGATGAAAATATACATCGAAACGAAGGAAATAATGATCGTAACGAGAAAATAAGCATCAAAATTATGGAAATGTGCATCAAAACGAAGGAAATGTTGATTGTAATGAGAAAATATGTTTTAAAATGAAGGAAATATGCATCGAAACGAAGGAAATGTTCATCGTAAAGTGAAAATGAGCATCAAAATTGTGGAAATATGCATCAAAATGAAGGAAATGTTGATTGTATTGAGAAAATGAGATTTAAAATGAAGGAAATATGCATTGAAACGAAGGAAATGTTCATCGTAAAGTGAAAATGAGCATCAAAATGAAGAAAATATGCATCGAAAAGAAGGAAATGTTGATCATAACAAGAAAACGAACAAAAAAATGATGAAAATATGCATTGAAATGAAGGAAATATTGATCGTAATGAGAAAATGTGCATCGAAATTAAGAAATATGCATCGAGACGAAGAAAATGTTGATCATATCGAGAAAATGAGAATCAAAATGATAGAAATATGCATCGAAAAGAAGAAAATGTTGATCATATTGAGAAAATGAGCATCAAAATGATGTAAATATGAATCGAAAAGAAGGAAATGTTGATCATAACGAGAAACGAGCATCAAAATGATGAAAATATGCATCGAAACGATGGGAAATGTGGATCGCAGTGAGAAAACGAGCACCTAAATCAAGGAAATATGCATCAAAACGAAGGAAATGTTGATCGTAAAGAGAAAATGAGCATCAAAACAAAAGATATATGCAATGAAACGAAGGAAATGTTGATCGTAAGAGAAAATAAGCATCAAAATGATGAAAATATGCAACGAAATGGAGAAAATGTTGATCGTAACGAGAAAATAAACATCAAAATGATGAAAATATGAATCAAAACGAAGGAAATAATGTTCGTAATGAGAAAATAAGCATCAAGATTATGGAAATATGCATCAAAACGAAGGAAATGTTGATTGTAATGAGAAAATGAGTTTTAAAATGAAGGAAATATGCATCGAAACGAAGGAAATGTTCATAGTAAAGTGAAAATGAGCATCAAAATTATGGAAATATGCATCAAAATGAAGGAAATGTTGATTGTAATGAGAAAATGAGATTTAAAATGAAGGAAATATGCATTGAAACGAAGGAAATGTTCATCGTAAAGTGAAAATGAGCATCAAAATGAATAAAATATGCATCGAAAAGAAGGAAATGTTTATCATAACGGGAAAACGAGCATAAAAATGTTGAAAATATGCATCGAAATGAAGGAAATGTTGATCGTAACGTGAAAATGTGCATCAAAATGAAGAAATATGCATCGAGATGATGAAAATATTGATCATATCGAGAAAATGAGAATCAAAATGATAGAAATATGCATCGAAAAGAAGAAAATGTTGATTATATCGAGAAAATGAGCTTCAAAATGATGTAAATATGTATCGAAAAGAAGGAAATGTTGATCATAACAAGAAAACAAGCATCAAAATAATGAAAATATGCAACGAAACGATGGGAAATATTGATCGTAATGAGAAAACTAGCATCTAAATGAAGGAAATATGCATCGAAACGAAGGAAATATGCATTGAAACAAAGGAAATGTTGATCGTAACGAGAAAATTAGCATCCAAATGATGGAAATATGCATCGAAACGGAGAAAATGTTGATTGTAACGAGAAAATAATCTTCAAAATGATGAAAATATACATCAAAACGAAGGAAATAATGATCGTAACGAGAAAATAAGCATCAAAATTATGGAAATATGCATCAAAACGAAGGAAATGTTGATTGTAATGAGAAAATATGTTTTAAAATGAAGGAAATATGCATCGAAACGAAGGAAATGTTCATCGTAAAGTGAAAATGAGCATCAAAATTGTGGAAATATGCATCAAAATGAAGGAAATGTTGATTGTATTGAGAAAATGAGATTTAAAATGAAGGAAATATGCATTGAAACGAAGGAAATGTTCATCGTAAAGTGAAAATGAGCATCAAAATGAAGAAAATATGCATCGAAAAGAAGGAAATGTTGATCATAACAAGAAAACGAACATAAAAATGATGAAAATATGCATTGAAATGAAGGAAATATTGATCGTAATGAGAAAATGTGCATCAAAATTAAGAAATATTCATCGTGACGAAGAAAATGTTGATCATATCGAGAAAATGAGAATGAAAATGATAGAAATATGCATCGAAAAGAAGAAAATGTTGATCATATTGAGAAAATGAGCATCAAAATGATGTAAATATGAATCGAAAAGAAGGAAATGTTGATCATAACGAGAAACGAGCATCAAAATGATGAAAATATGCATCGAAACGTTGGGAAATGTGGATCGTAATGAGAAAACGAGCACCTAAATCATGGAAATATGCATCAAAACGAAGGAAATGTTGATCGTAAAGAGAAAATGAGCATCAAAACAAAAGAAATATGCAATGAAACGAAGGAAATGTTGATCGTAAGAGAAAATAAGCATCAAAATGATGAAAATATGCAACGAAATGGAGAAAATGTTGATCGTAACGAGAAAATAAATATCAAAATGATGAAAATATGCATCAAAACGAAGGAAATAATGTTCGTAACCAGAAAATAAGCATCAAGATTATGGAAATATGCATCAAAACGAAGGAAATGTTGATTGTAATGAGAAAATGAGATTTAAAATGAAGGAAATATGCATTGAAACGAAGGAAATGTTCATCGTAAAGTGAAAATGAGCATCAAAATGAGTAAAATATGCATCGAAAAGAAGGAAATGTTTATCATAACGGGAAAACGAGCATAAAAATGTTGAAAATATGCATTGAAATGAAGGAAATGTTGATCGTAACGTGAAAATGTGCATCAAAATGAAGAAATATGCATCGAGACGAAGAAAATGTTGATCATATCGAGAAAATAAGAATCAAAATGATAGAAATATGCATCGAAAAGAAGAAAATGTTGATCATATCGAGAAAATGAGCATCCAAATGATGTAAATATGCATCAAAACAATGGAAACGATGGGAAATGTTGATCATAACGAGAAAACGAGCATCAAAATGATTAAAATATGCATCGAAACGATGAGAAATGTTGATCGTAATGAGAAAACGAGCATCTAAATGAAGGAAATATGCATCAAAACGAAGGAAATGTTGATCGTAACGAGAAAATGAGCATCAAAACAAAGGAAATATGCATTGAAACGAAGGAAATGTTGATCGTAACGAGAAAATCATTCTTGTCAAAAATTTAAGTCAAGATATTATTTTGGGTAACCCCTTCTTGACTATTATTTATCCTTTCAAAGTTAATGGTACTGGTATTACTACCAATATCATGGGAAAAGATATTCATTTCAAATTTGTTAATCCTATTAAAGAAAGAGAAGTATCTCTTCTTCAAAATTACTATATTTCTCAAATTAATGCTATTGAATTCAAAAAATCTCATATAGATTTTCTCAAAGAAGAAGTCTCTTACTTTCGTATTAAAAATGAACTTCTTAAAAAGGATATTCAAAATAGAATTTTAGATTTCGAAAATATTTTGAAAAAAGAAGTATGCTCTGATCTTCCCAATGCTTTCTGGGAAAGAAAAAAGCATATTGTTTCATTACCTTATATTACTGGTTTCAATGAAAAATCTATAATAACAAAAGCAAGACCTATTCAAATGAATCATGATCTTCTCAACATCTGCAAGGATGAAATCAAATCCCTTCTTTCCAAAAGGCTCATAAGACCCTCTAAGTCACCTTGGAGCTGTCCTGCCTTTTATGTTAATAATTAAGCAGAGAAAGAAAGAGGAGTCCCCAGACTCGTTATTAATTACAAACCACTCAATGATGTTCTGGAATGGATTAGATATCCTATTCCTAATAAAAAAGATCTGATCAAAAGATTGCATAAAGCATGCATTTTTTCAAAATTCGATCTTAAGTCTGACTTTTGGCAGAAACAGATCAGAGATGAAGACAAAAACAAAACTGTTTTCACTTTCCTTTATCCTCATCTCTATATTATTGAGTCTGATATTCATACTAATCTTATTAAAAAGATTAAAGTTCAAGATAATTCATTCTCTTGTTTAAAAATACCTATACCTAAGGCATCAAGGTCTTATGATAGCAGGTATAGCAGTATTCTTATACAAAGAATTCAAACTAATCATGCATCTCATACATTCATAAAGCAAAGTATTTATTGCATAAAAGAAAATTTTTCAAAAATATTATTTCATGTCTATATAAAGGACATCAAAGGAGATTATGATTCATTACCCTTACCTGTTATCCTAACTCGAGAATTTATCCTACAGAAAACCATGAGCAAATTCAGACCCCAAACTTCTCAAAACTATTCAAAATCCTTGGTTAATGTTAACCAATTTCAAGCCCTTTCTGATTTTCCAAGTTTACCTTCTCCTTCTTATTCTCAAGCTGTTAAAGCACCCACAACTCCTACTCAAATACCCACTTCAAGTACCTCCAAAAACTCACCATCAAAAACCTATATTACCAAATCCAATATTCAAAACATAACCCTCACTAGATATCATAATGCTCCAGATCTAGTTACTTTAAAGGGTATTATTTCAAAGTATTTTCCTAAAGGATGTCAATGGTATCCTGACCATCCTTTAAAAACTCAAAATTTTTATGAATTCATTCTTGTCGACTCTGGATCTATTGAATTAGTTCATACCTGTGACCCTACAAATCCAGATCGTATTTCGTATTCAAAATGTATTATCAAAAGAGTTTTCAAATCAGATGAATGGACCTTTCCATTCAATGAAAAACATTTTTCTATTCCTTATAATCCCAGAGGATATAATTATCCTGATTACAAAATAGCTTGGTTTAGAACCTTTCTTTTTAGACCATTCGATCATTCATGGTTCTTTACCTTTCACCCAGATTTCATAAAAACTGCTTTTCCTATCTGGTTCTTAGAATGGTGGATGGATTTTGGACCTATACCTTCCATTCTCCCTCCAGATGTCATGGAAGCCTACTCATATTATACTACAAAAAACTCAAAAACTCCTGTTGAAAGATCTCTCACAGATATTCATTTTTTCTCCGAATTCAAAGTCCCTTGGATAATTTGTTGGAGCTTTGCTTTCAAACAATTTTTCCCGCTTCCAAATCCCCTCTCTATTGTTAGAGAATTCAAAGTTAAATGGTGGACAAATTATTCTACAAAATATTGCAACCTTCAAGTTGTCAAAACTTTTATTACCACTGGTGAAAAACCTCAATGGGAGAAACCAGCCAGCAATAATTCATCAACCAGCAAGAATAAAAAGAAGAAAGAAGCTAATGTCTGTTCCCTCTCCAAAGAACAGATTGAAGTATTTCAAATGATGGAGAAAGACCCAGAAACCATCAAAGAATATCTTCAATTATGTAAATTCAAGAAGATAAATTCTGAAGCTGAAGATATTTCATCAGAAAGCTCAAAATCAGAATTCGATCCTTTTGGTGGTCCTTGTGGTCAAGACCCATTTGATCTATAAAAATTCAAAAGAAAAGAAAAAGAAAAAAAAAAGAAAAATTCAAAAGAAAAGAAAAAAGGAGAAAAAGAAAAAGAAAGAAAAGAAAAAGAAAAATTCAAAAGAAAAGAAAAAAGAGAAAAAGAAAAAGAAAAAAGAGAAAAACAAAAGGAAAAGAAGAAAAATTCAAAATCCCTCTCATCAGATAGATTTATTAAAATTTTGAGTCAGAAGTTTCTCGGTGAAACGAGTACTCAATAATTTTGATAAAACAGACCAACTACTTTGGTCATTTTATTCAAAAGCAGGTACCAAATTCAAAAGCTGTCTTCCACTTTGTCAAAAGATGGACGAATCATTCAAAAGCAGCCATTCACTATTCAAAAAGCAAGCAGCCAAACACTGTAGCAAAGGTCACTATTCATATCACTGTAGCAGCCGACACATCACTGTAGCAGTCACTATTCCAACAACTAATAGAGACATTTCAACAACCGCACTCAGCCTGTGATCAAATGCAGATCAAATTCAAATTCAAATGCAGATTCAAGAGAAGACTCTGACTATAAATAAGTCAGTGGACATCAAACAAAGAACACACACAAAAATTTTAGAATCATACAATTTAGAGAAAAAATTTCATCTAAGCATAAATTCCAATCCTTGTATTCCAACATTCAACCTCTCATATCCCTTTGAAATCCCTGTATTCAATCCTTGTAATTCATATCTCCATTAATTCAAAGTAAGTTTTATTCAAAGTTTTATTGTTTTCAATTTGTTATTTACATTCATACTCTGATAATTCATACCATGTCCATATTCATGCATACAATTATCCTGTTCAAAGTGATCCTATCCCAAACATTAGCCAGAAGCAAATATTCTCATGAAGAATACCTAGAAGATTTACGCCAAGAGACAATTTTATGCTCAAAAGATGTTTCAAGGAATATAGTAGAAATTCAAAGTTTTACATCTTCTGTCAAATATTTCTATCAAAAAATATTTGGAAAAGAATTATAGATATATTCATTTTGGTTTAATTCAAGTTCTGATTTAGAAGAAGTTTTCACAAGCTCAGAATCTAATATAGACAAGTCCTCTTGTCAAGGATTCTGTCCAATAAACATTAATGTCATTTCAAAAGACAATACAGAACAAGAACTCTTGTTCGATCTTATTGATAAAGTTCCAGATATAGAAGAAAAACAGAAATATCTTCTTAGGTTAAGGAACATTGTTCTTAACAATCATCCTCCTAATAAAGAGAAACCTCCTATTATCATTGAACCATTCAGTATTTCAAAACTTTTCAACAAAGCTCCTTCCTCTTCTTTAATCACAACAGATATTACTATTAATGATCTTCAGCGAGAGATTAATACTCTGAAAGCTGAAATTCAAAACCTCTATTCTGCGATTAATAATCTTCATTCCAAAGATTTGGATTTAGAAACCAAATTATCTATTTTCAAAAGTACTTTTGATATTCCTGAAAGCTCTTCAAAAAACCAAGTGATAAATACTACATTGAGTACTTCAGACAATGAAGCTATTCAAAGTATCGAACACATAGCTTTTCAAAAATGGTATTCAATTATAAATTTAATTATTGATGACTTTCAGATCAGTGCTTCCTGTCTTATAGATAGTGGAGCTGATCAGAATTGCATAAGAGAAGGTCTTATTCCTTCAATTTATTATGAAAAAACAAATGAAAGGCTTGTGGCAGCTAATGCTACTCCTCTTCATATTAAATACAAACTTTCAAAAGCTTTCATTTGCAATGATGGTTATTGTTTCAAAACCAATTTCATTCTTGTCAAAAATTTAAGTCAAGATATTATTTTGGGTAACCCCTTCTTGACTATTATTTATCCTTTCAAAGTTAATGGTACTGGTATTACTACCAATATCATGGGAAAAGATATTCATTTCAAATTTGTTAATCCTATTAAAGAAAGAGAAGTATCTCTTCTTCAAAATTACTATATTTCTCAAATTAATGCTATTGAATTCAAAAAATCTCATATAGATTTTCTCAAAGAAGAAGTCTCTTACTTTCGTATTGAAAATGAACTTCTTAAAAAGGATATTCAAAACAGAATTTTAGATTTCGAAAATATTTTGAAAAAAGAAGTATGCTCTGATCTTCCCAATGCTTTCTGGGAAAGAAAAAAGCATATTGTTTCTTTACCTTATATTACTGGTTTCAATGAAAAATCTATAATAACAAAAGCAAGACCTATTCAAATGAATCATGATCTTCTCAACATCTGCAAAGATGAAATCAAATCTCTTCTTTCCAAAAGGCTCATAAGACCCTCTAAGTCACCTTGGAGTTGTCCTGCCTTTTATGTTAATAATCAAGCAGAGAAAGAAAGAGGAGTCCCCAGACTCGTCATTAATTACAAACCACTCAATGATGTTCTGGAATGGATTAGATATCCTATTCCTAATAAAAGAGATCTGATCAAAAGATTGCATAAAGCATGCATTTTTTCAAAATTCGATCTTAAGTCTGGCTTTTGGCAGATACAGATCAGAGAAGAAGACAAGTACAAGACTGCCTTCACTGTTACTTTTGGTCATTACGAATGGAATGTAATGCCATTTGGTTTAAAAAATGCTCCTTCCGAATTTCAAAATATTATGAACGATATTTTCAATAACTATTCTGATTTCTCTATTGTTTATATAGATGATATTTTGATATTTTCTCAAAATATAGAGCAGCATTTCAAACATCTCAAAACTTTTCTTTATATTTGCAAAGAGAATGGTTTAGTCATTTCTGCCCCTAAAATTAAGCTTTTCCAAACAAAAGTTAGATTTTTGGGCTACGATATTTCAAAAGGCACAATAAAACCCATTTCTAGAGCTATTGAATTTACTGATAAATTTCCTGATATGATTAAGGATAAAAATCAATTACAAAGATTTCTGGGTTGCTTAAATTATGTATCTGAATTTTTTCCAAAACTAAGAATTGTTTGTAAACCTCTTTTTCAAAGATTAAAAAAGAATCCTGATTCTTGGTCAGATATTCATACTAATATTGTTAAACAGACTAAAGTTTAGGTTAAGTCACTTCCTTGTTTAGGAATACCTAAACCTGAGGCATTCATGATTATTGAGACTGACGCCTCTGATGTTGGTTATGGAGGTATCCTTAAACAAAGAATTCAAAATGATCATGCATCTCATACATTCATTGAACAACTTGTTCGTTTTCATTCTGGCATTTGGAGTGATTCCCAAAAGAATTATTCTACTATCAAAAAAGAAATACTTTCAATAGTTTTGTGTATTACAAAATTCCAAGACGATATTTTCAATAAAAAATTTCTTCTTAGAATCGATTGCAAATCTACAAAAGAAGTTTTACAAAAAGATGTCAAAAATATTGTTTCAAAACAAATCTTTGCTAGATGGCAAGCTATACTCTCATGTTTTGATTTTAATATTGAATATATCAAAGGAGATAATAATTCATTACCTGATTTCCTAACTAGAGAGTTTCTTCAAAATCCTGCAGAAAAGTCATGAGTGAATCCAAGTTTCAAGCCTCTCAAATTTATTCAAAGCCCTTAGGGTATACAAACTTTCCAATCCTTTCAGAATTCCCTAGTACTACTAAACCTTCATTTTCTCAGATGTGTAACCATAAGACTCCTAAGTGTTTACATTCAAACCCTTGTTATACCAAACCTTTTGATAAAACCATTCCCAAATCACCTGCAATACTAGAATTTGATTCTAGTATATATTCCAAACCCAACCATCAAAATAGAACTCTTATTCAAGCTGATGATGGTACTTCTTACCATATTCAAAATTGGAGTAATAGCACTTTTTGGCCAAAATACTATGATGGAAAGAATAGTTCTATACAACAATATTACAATATTTTGTATAGGCAGATGGCCGAAAAGGAACATATAGCAAATGAAAGATTTCAAAATAGTTATCATAGGTCATGGGAAAGAACATTAGCCAGAAGCAAATATTCTCATGAAGAATACCTAGAAGATTTATGCCAAGAGACAATTTTATGCTCAAAAGATGTTTCAAGGAATATAGTAGAAATTCAAAGTTTTACAGAAATCCAGGGAAGAATTCCTGGACATCTTCAATGGAAAAGAAGACCTAATCAAAGTCCAAAAGAAATTTGCAAACCCTACTATTTTACATGGTGGTGGTCTCCAAGCAGCAACAATTCAGAAGAAAGTTCATCAGAAATCTCAAAATCAGAATTCGATCCTTTTGGTGGTCCTTGTGGTCAAGACCCATTTGATCTATGAATATCTTCTAAAAATTCAAAAGAAAAGAAAAAGAAAGAAAAGAAAAAGAAAAATTCAAAAGAAAAGAAAAAAGGAGAAAAAGAAAAAGAAAGAAAAGAAAAAGAAAAATTCAAAAGAAAAGAAAAAAGGAGAAAAAGAAAAAGAAAGAAAAGAAAAAGAAAAATTCAAAAGAAAAGAAAAAAGAGAAAAAGAAAAAGAAAAAAGAGAAAAACAAAAGGAAAAGAAGAAAAATTCAAAATTCCTCTCATCAGATAGATTTATTAAAATTTTGAGTCAGAAGTTTCTCGGTGAAACGAGTACTCAATAATTTTGATAGAACAGACCAACTACTTTGGTCATTTTATTCAAAAGCAGGTACCAAATTCAAAAGCTGTCTTCCACTTTGTCAAAAGATGGACGAATCATTCAAAAGCAGCCATTCACTATTCAAAAAGCAAGCAGCCAAACACTGTAGCAAAGGTCACTATTCATATCACTGTAGCAGCCGACACATCACTGTAGCAGTCACTATTCCAACAACTAATAGAGACATTTCAACAACCGCACTCAGCCTGTGATCAAATGCAGATCAAATTCAAATTCAAATGCAGATTCAAGAGAAGACTCTGACTATAAATAAGTCAGTGGACATCAAACAAAGAAAAACACACAAAAATTTTAGAATCATACAATTTAGAGAAAATTTCATCTAAGCATAAATTCCATCCTTGTATTCCAACATTCAACCTCTCATATCCCTTTCAAATCCCTGTATTCAATCCTTGTAATTCATATCTCCATTAATTCAAAGTAAGTTTTATTCAAAGTTTTATTGTTTTCAATTTGTTATTTACATTCATACTCTGATAATTCATACCATGTCCATATTCATGCATACAATTATCCTGTTCAAAGCGATCCTATCCCAAATGGTATCAGAGCCACTTGTTTGGCTGTGATACGAAAAGACAATTTCAAAAATTTTGATTATTGAATACTTGTGATAATTTCATAAGTATTAATTGTTGAACTAAGGTTCTGAATATTTACTGGATTCATAAGTATTATTTGCTGCACTAGAAGGTGTGTTGGTAAGCGTGAATCCGTTGGTCAGCCTAAGCGGATTGGTGATCCCGGTTGTGTTTCCGCATTTATAGCAAAGCAAATACTTACTTATTGTTGACAAGAAATATTCATACACTTTTAGCAAAACAATTAGAACTTATTGCAGTTACAACAAGTTATTCATGGCATCAAGATTTAGAAATTTATTTTCGAAACACAGTTCAAGTAGCTCTAATATTATTCAATCACATGAATTGCATATACAGGATAATAATCATTCAAACTGGACTATACCTGAACAACAAATTGAGACTATGTATCATATTGGTCCCCTTGATTTCAAAACTGTTTTTTCAGTCAAAACTCATGAAGAGACTATTTCAATTCAAAGAGAATTTCAAAGTTTAAATCTTCTGTCAAATATTTCTATCAAAAAATATTTGGAAAAGAATTATAGATATATTCATTTTGGTTTAATTCAAGTTGCTATTAAACCTCTTGTTCATATTGGCATTGATGCTCCTGTTTACCTTGCTTTAAGGGACAACAGGTTAAAAAGATACAAATCTTCTTTACTCGCTATGATTCAAACAAATATTTGCAATGGTCCTATCTATTTCAATTGTGCTCCTGATTTTTCAATAGATATTACTGATCCTTTATTAATAGATTCATTAATTCTTGATATTCATTTACAAAGCAATGACTTCAAAAATCTTTGCAAAAATTTTGCTGTTATATATCGTGTTTATTTTCGCGTTATGTCTTCACAGCTCAATCCAAAATTCATTATGCATCCTACTTCCAAAGAAGAAACTGTTATGCTTCAAATAGAAGCAGACAGCTCTAATTACTTTGTCCCCAAAAGACTCAAGTGAAATGAAATAACCATTCCCAATGAATTCATAATCAATAATCCTCAAATACCAAGAGGAATTGAAAGACACGAAGTCTCCGAAATAGAAGAAGACTCTGAAGGAAGAATACTCCTCAGATTCAACTCTATGAGACAGAATGATGTTGTTCCCAACATCAGGATTCAAGAAATCAATTCCAGAGCCTCTTTTTCAGATAAATCTGGTTATCAAAACTTCAAAGTCAATTTCAAAACTCCAATTCCTTCTTATCAAGAATCTGTTAACCCAGGTTCCCCTACTGCAAGTTCTCCTACTGATTTTCAAATGGAAAATTGCATTTCAATGATTTTCTCTGAAAACTCTACTCCAAATTTCAAATATCTTTATAAGAGTTTCAGTGATGAAACGATTAGAAAAGATTGGTTTTTAAAATTTGACAAAGAATTTCGAATAAAATTAAATGATATTTGGAAAGAAGAACTTCAAAACAAATACAGGTCAAACATTTCTCTTTTGAATTGGTTTGACACTTATTGCAAAATAAACAATATTTGTAACATTTCTGATGAAGTTCATTCTTTAAATCAGATTAATGTTCAAAAAAGTATTTACAAAAAATGGGAACTTGACAATGGTGTTACTGTTTCCTCTGTTCATCCTCCTTTACAAAATATAAAGATTTCTTTAGAAAAAGGTAAAATCCCAGCTACCCCTTTTCGAACAGGAGAGGGAGATGTTGCTAAGGATGTCAAAAAGGTTATTGAACAAAATAATTTTTCAAATCAAATTCTTCATACTATTGCAGAATAGGTGGATAGCCTATCGGTGAAATTAGATTCAAAACCCTTTGATTCCAAATTTCCAAATAGTATTTCTACTCCTCATTTTATTCCAAGAAGCCTTCCTACTAATATTGAAAAGAATTTGCAACTCCCTGCAAGTTCTAGCCTCATTGATAGAATTTCAAAAAAGCTCGTTGAAACTTCATCTTCCCAAAACAATGAAGCTTCAATCTCTTCAAAAACCACTACTCCTCATGTTTCAAACATTAATTGTTTGGACAAAGACAAAAAGATTTCATCAAAAATCTCATATGAATCAGAATCTGATAATAATGAGATTAATAAAATCCTCTTTCAATCTGGAACAAAAGCCTTTTATAATAATAGATATTCCCCCCGGATATTCTATTCGAAGAAAGAGCTCATTTCAAAAGCAATGCCAAATACGATGGCCAATCTATCCATGAATGGAACATAGATGGCAAATCAGAATATGTGATCCTTTATACTCTTCAAGAAATGGGCATGGCTAGAGTTGCTTATAAAGCCCAGAATCAAAGAGAAGAGAGCGCCGCCGCTCTTATTATTACTGGCTTCACTGGTCAGCTAAACAACTGGTGGGATAACTCCCTTACTCTCACCAACAAACAAAATATTCTTCAACATACCATTGAGGTTGAAGAATCCGATGGAACTATTAATAACAAAAACGATGCTTGTGACATGTTAATACTTACTATTGGCATGTATTTCATTAGTAATCCTAAAGAAGAACTTGATTCAACACAAGTTGTATTATCTAATATCAGATGCCCTACATTATCTGATTATAGATGGTACAAAGATGTTTTCCTTACTCATATATTAAAAAGAAATGATTGCAATGCTTCATTTTGGAAAGAAAGATTCATAGCTGGACTTCCTAAACTTTTCGGTGAAAGAATACATCAAAAGCTTAAGGAAGCTACTGGTCAAAGTGACATTCCTTTTGAAACAATTACATATGGTCAATTATTTGCTTTTGTCAAAAAAGAAGGACTAGCTTTGTGTTCAGAATTGAAAATACAATCTAAGTACGGATCTGAAAAGAATAGATACCGTAAGGAGGTTGGTTCATTCTGCGAAGCTTTTGGATTACAAAAGATTCAAGCTCCTTCTTCTAGATTAAAAACAAAGCATTTTCCTAAAAAACGTTATAAAAATGATTTCAAAGAAAAATTTTACAAAAGGCCTAAATTTTCAAAAAGAAAAACTTTTAAAAAGAATTTTGACAATTTTCAATTTACTTGTTTCAAATGTCACAAAAAAGGTCATAAAACTAATGAATGCTCTTTACAAAAGAAGATTAATGAAATATTTCATGATGATGAAATCCTGAGAGACAAGATTTCTTCATTATTAATTTCTGATGGTAATTCTCAAAATGAATATTCAAATAATTTTAATTCAAGTTCTGATTTAGAAGAAGTTTTCACAAGCTCAAAATCTAATATAGACAAGTCCTCTTGTCAAGGATTCTGTCCAATAAACATTAATGTCATTTCAAAAGACAATACAGAACAAGAACTCTTGTTCGATCTTATTGATAAAGTTCCAGATCTAGATGAAAAACAGAAATATCTTCTTAGGTTAAGGAACATTGTTCTTAACAATCATCCTCCTAATAAAGAGAAACCTCCTATTATCATTGAACCATTCAGTATTTCAAAACTTTTCAACAAAGCTCCTTCCTCTTCTTTAATCACAACAGATATTACTATTAATGATCTTCAGCGAGAGATTAATACTCTGAAAGCTGAAATTCAAAACCTCTATTCTGAGATTAATAATCTTCATTCCAAAGATTTGGATTTAGAAACCAAATTATCTATTTTCAAAAGTACTTTTGATATTCCTACTTTTGATACTCCTGAAAGCTCTTCAAAAAACCAGGTGATAGATACTACATTGAGTACTTCAGACAATGAAGCTATTCTAAGTATCGAACACATAGCTTTTCAAAAATGGTATTCAATTATAAATTTAATTATTGATGACTTTCAGATCAGTGCTTCCTGTCTTATAGATAGTGGAGCTGATCAGAATTGCATAAGAGAAGGTCTTATTCCTTCAATTTATTATGAAAAAACAAATGAAAGGCTTGTGGCAGCTAATGCTACTCCTCTTCATATTAAATACAAACTTTCAAAAGCTTTCATTTGCAATGATGGTTATTGTTTCAAAACCAATTTCATTCTTGTCAAAAATTTAAGTCAAGATATTATTTTGGGTAACCCCTTCTTGACTATTATTTATCCTTTCAAAGTTAATGGTACTGGTATTACTACCAATATCATGGGAAAAGATATTCATTTCAAATTTGTTAATCCTATTAAAGAAAGAGAAATATCTCTTCTTCAAAATTACTATATTTCTCAAATTAATGCTATTGAATTCAAAAAATCTCATATAGATTTTCTCAAAGAAGAAGTCTCTTACTTTCGTATTGAAAATGAACTTCTTAAAAAGGATATTCAAAACAGAATTTTAGATTTCGAAAATATTTTGAAAAAAGAAGTATGCTCTGATCTTCCCAATGCTTTCTGGGAAAGAAAAAAGCATATTGTTTCTTTACCTTATATTACTGGTTTCAATGAAAAATCTATAATAACAAAAGCAAGACCTATTCAAATGAATCATGATCTTCTCAACATCTGCAAAGATGAAATCAAATCACTTCTTTCCAAAAGGCTCATAAGACCCTCTAAGTCACCTTGGAGTTGTCCTGCCTTTTATGTTAATAATCAAGCAGAGAAAGAAAGAGGAGTCCCCAGACTCGTCATTAATTACAAACCACTCAATGATGTTCTGGAATGGATTAGATATCCTATTCCTAATAAAAGAGATCTGATCAAAAGATTGCATAAAGCATGCATTTTTTCAAAATTCGATCTTAAGTCTGGCATTTGGCAGATACAGATCAGAGAAGAAGACAAGTACAAGACTGCCTTCACTGTTCCTTTTGGTCATTACGAATGGAATGTAATGCCATTTGGTTTAAAAAATGCTCCTTCCGAATTTCAAAATATTATGAACGATATTTTCAATAACTATTCTGATTTCTCTATTGTTTATATAGATGATATTTTGATATTTTCTCAAAATATAGAGCAGCATTTCAAGCATCTCAAAACTTTTCTTTATATTTGCAAAAAGAATGGTTTAGTCATTTCTGCCCCTAAAATTAAGCTTTTCCAAACAAAAGTTAGATTTTTGGGCTACGATATTTCAAAAGGCACAATAAAACCCATTTCTAGAGCTATTGAATTTACTGATAAATTTCCTGATATTATTAAGGATAAAAATCAATTACAAAGATTTCTGGGTTGCTTAAATTATGTATCTGAATTTTTTCTAAAACTAAGAATTGTTTGTAAACCTCTTTTTCAAAGATTAAAAAAGAATCCTGATTCTTGGTCAAATATTCATACTAATATTGTTAAACAGATTAAAGTTCAGGTTAAGTCACTTCCTTGTTTAGGAATACCTAAACCTGAGGCATTCATGATTATTGAGACTGACGCCTCTGATGTTGGTTATGGAGGTATCCTTAAACAAAGAATTCAAAATGATCATGCATCTCATACATTCATTGAACAACTTGTTCGTTTTCATTCTGGCATTTGGAGTGATTCCAAAAAGAATTATTCTACTATCAAAAAAGAAATACTTTCAATAGTTTTGTGTATTACAAAATTCCAAGACGATATTTTCAATAAAAAATTTCTTCTTAGAATTGATTGCAAATCTGCAAAAGAAGTTTTAGAAAAAGATGTCAAAAATATTGTTTCAAAACAAATCTTTGCTAGATGGCAAGCTATACTCTCATGTTTTGATTTTAATATTGAATATATCAAAGGAGATAATAATTCATTACCTGATTTCCTAACTAGAGAGTTTCTTCAAAATCCTGCAGAAAAGTCATGAGTGAATCCAAGTTTCAATCCTCTCAAATTTATTCAAAGCCCTTAGGGTATACAAACTTTCCAATCCTTTCAGAATTCCCTAGTACTACTAAACCTTCATTTTCTCAGATGTGTAACCATAAGACTCCTAAGTGTTTACATTCAAACCCTTGTTATACCAAACCTTTTGATAGAACCATTCCCAAATCACCTGCAATACTAGAATTTGATTCTAGTATATATTCCAAACCCAACTATCAAAATAGAACTCTTATTCAAGCTGATGATGGTACTTCTTACCATATTCAAAATTGGAGTAATAGCACTTTTTGGCCAAAATACTATGATGGAAAGAATAGTTCTATACAACAATATTACAATATTTTGTATAGGCAGATGGCCGAAAAGGAACATATAGCAAATGAAAGATTTCAAAATAGTTATCATAGGTCATGGGAAAGAACATTAGCCAGAAGCAAATATTCTCATGAAGAATACCTAGAAGATTTACGCCAAGAGACAATTTTATGCTCAAAAGATGTTTCAAGGAATATAGCAGAAATTCAAAGTTTTACAGAAATCCAGGGAAGAATTCCTGGACATCTTCAATGGAAAAGAAGACCTAATCAAAGTCCAAAAGAAATTTGCAAACCCTACTATTTTACATGGTGGTGGTCTCCAAGCAGCAACAATTCAGAAGAAAGTTCATCAGAAAGCTCAAAATCAGAATTCGATCCTTTTGGTGGTCCTTGTGGTCAAGACCCTTCTAAAAATTCAAAAGAAAAGAAAAAGAAAGAAAAGAAAAAGAAAAATTCAAAAGAAAAGAAAAAAGGAGAAAAAGAAAAAGAAAAATTCAAAAGAAAAGAAAAAAGGAGAAAAAGAAAAAGAAAGAAAAGAAAAAGAAAAATTCAAAAGAAAAGAAAAAAGAGAAAAAGAAAAAGAAAAAAGAGAAAAACAAAAGGAAAAGAAGAAAAATTCAAAATTCCTCTCATCAGATAGATTTATTAAAATTTTGAGTCAGAAGTTTCTCGGTGAAACGAGTACTCAATAATTTTGATAAAACAGACTAACTACTTTGGTAATTTTATTCAAAAGCAGGTACCAAATTCAAAAGTTGTCTTCCACTTTGTCAAAAGATTGACGAATCATTCAAAAGCAGCCATTCACTATTCAAAAAGCAAGCAGCCAAACACTGTAGCAAAGGTCACTATTCATATCACTGTAGCAGCCGACACATCACTGTAGCAGTCACTATTTCAACAACTAATAGAGACATTTCAACAACCGCACTCAGCCTGTGATCAAATGCAGATCAAATTCAAATTCAAATGCAGATTCAAGAGAAGACTCTGACTATAAATAAGTCAGTGGACATCAAACAAAGAACACACAAAAATTTTAGAATCATACAATTTAGAGAAAATTTCATCTAAGCATAAATTCCAATCCTTGTATTCCAACATTCAACCTCTCATATCCCTTTCAAATCCCTGTATTCAATCCTTGTAATTTATGTCTCCATTAATTCAAAGTAAGTTTTATTCAAAGTTTTATTGTTTTCAATTTGTTATTTACATTCATACTCTGATAATTCATACCATGTCCATATTCATGCATACAATTATCCTGTTCAAAGAGATCCTATCCCAAATGCTGATACCATTTGGGATAGGATCGCTTTGAACAAGATAATTGTATGCATGAATATGGACATGGTATGAATTATCAGAGTATGAATGTAAATAATAAATTGAAAACAATAAAACTTTGAATAAAACTTACTTTGAATTAATGGAGATATGAATTACAAGGATTGAATACAGGGATTTGATTTCATCCTTGCAGATGTTGAGAAGATCATGATTCATTTGAATAGGTCTTGCTTTTGTTATTATAGATTTTTCATTGAAACCAGTAATATAAGGTAATGAAACAATATGCTTTTTTCTTTCCCAGAAAGCATTGGGAAGATCAGAGCATACTTCTTTTTTCAAAATATTTTCGAAATCTAAAATTCTATTTTGAATATCCTTTTTAAGAAGTTCATTTTTAATACGAAAGTAAGAGACTTCTTCTTTGAGAAAATCTATATGAGATTTTTTGAATTCAATAGCATTAATTTGAGAAATATAGTAATTTTGAAGAAGAGATACTTCTCTTTCTTTAATAGGATTAACAAATTTGAAATGAATATCTTTTCCCATGATATTGGTAGTAATACCAGTACCATTAACTTTGAAAGGATAAATAATAGTCAAGAAGGGGTTACCCAAAATAATATCTTGACTTAAATTTTTGACAAGAATGAAATTGGTTTTGAAACAATAACCATCATTGCAAATGAAAGCTTTTGAAAGTTTGTATTTAATATGAAGAGGAGTAGCATTAGCTGCCACAAGCCTTTCATTTGTTTTTTCATAATAAATTGAAGGAATAAGACCTTCTCTTATGCAATTCTGATCAGCTCCACTATCTATAAGACAGGAAGCACTGATCTGAAAGTCATCAATAATTAAATTTATAATTGAATACCATTTTTGAAAAGCTATGTGTTCGATACTTTGAATAGCTTCATTGTCCGAAGTACTCAATGTAGTATTTATCACTTGGTTTTTTGAAGAGCTTTCAGGAGTATCAAAAGTAGGAATATCAAAAGTACTTTTGAAAATAGATAATTTGGTTTCTAAATCCAAATCTTTGGAATGAAGATTATTAATCTCAGAATAGAGGTTTTGAATTTCAGCTTTCAGAGTATTAATCTCTCGCTGAAGATCATTAATAGTAATATCTGTTGTGATTAAAGAAGTGGAAGGAGCTTTGTTGAAAAGTTTTGAAATACTGAATGGTTAAATGATAATAGGAGGTTTCTCTTTATTAGGAGGATGATTGTTAAGAACAATGTTCCTTAACCTAAGAAGATATTTCTGTTTTTCTTCTAGATCTGGAACTTTATCAATAAGATCGAACAAGAGTTCTTGTTCTGTATTGTCTTTTGAAATGACATTAATGTTTATTGGACAGAATCCTTGACAAGAGGACTTGTCTACATTAGATTCTGAGCTTGTGAAAACTTCTTCTAAATCAGAACATGAATTAGAATTATTTGAATATTCATTTTGAGAATTACCATCAGAAATTAATAATGAAGAAATCTTGTCTCTCAGGATTTCATCATCATGAAATATTTCATTAATCTTCTTTTGTAAAGAGCATTCATTAGCTTTATGACCTTTTTTGTGACATTTGAAACAAGTAAATTGAAAATTGTCAAAATTCTTTTTAAAAGTTTTTCTTTTTGAAAATTTAGGCCTTTTGTAAAATTTTTCTTTGAAATCATTTTTATAACGTTTTTTAGGAAAATGCTTTGTTTTTAATCTAGAAGAAGGAGCTTGAATCTTTTGTAATCCAAAAGCTTCGCAGAATGAACCAATCTCCTTACGGTATCTATTCTTTTCAGATCCGTACTTAGATTGTATTTTCAATTCTGAACACAAAGCTAGTCCTTCTTTTTTGACAAAAGCAAATAATTGACCATATGTTTCAAAAGGAATGTCACTTTGACCAGTAGCTTCCTTAAGCTTTTGATGAATTCTTTCACCGAAAAGTTTAGGAAGTCCAGCTATGAATCTTTCTTTCCAAAATGAAGCATTGCAATCATTTCTTTTTAATATATGAGTAAGGAAAACATCTTTGTACCATCTATAATCAGATAATGTAGGGCATCTGATATTAGATAATACAACTTGTGTTGAATCAAGTTCTTCTTTAGGATTACCAATGAAATGCATGCCAATAGTAAGTATTAACATGTCACAAGCATCGTTTTTGTTATTAATAGTTCCATCGGGTTCTTCAACCTCAATGGTATGTTGAAGAATATTTTGTTTGTCGGTGAGAGTAAGGGAGTTATCCCACCAGTTTTTTAGCTGACCAGTGAAGCCAGAAACAATATTTTTGACATCTTTTTGTAAAACTTCTTTTGCAGATTTGCAATCGATTCTAAGAAGAAATTTTTTATTGAAAATATCGTCTTGGAATTTTGTAACACACAAAAATTTTAGAATCATACAATTTAGAGAAAAAATTTCATCTAAGCATAAATTCCAATCCTTGTATTCCAACATTCAACCTCTCATATCCCTTTCAAATCCCTGTATTCAATCCTTGTAATTCATATCTCCATTAATTCAAAGTAAGTTTTATTCAAAGTTTTATTGTTTTCGATTTGTTATTTACATTCATACTCTGATAATTCATACCATGTCCATATTCATGCATACAATTATCCTGTTCAAAGCGATCCTATCTCAAATGGTATCAGAGCCTCTTGTTTGGCTGTGATACGAAAAGACAATTTCAAAAATTTTGATTATTGAATACTTGTGATAATTTCATAAGTATTAATTGTTGAACTAAGGTTCTGAATATTTACTGGATTCATAAGTATTATTTGCTGCACTAGAAGGTGTGTTGGTAAGCATGAATCCGTTGGTCAGCCTAAGTGGATTGGTGGTCCCGGTAGTGTTCCCGCATTTATAGCAAAGCAAATACTTACTTATTGTTGACAAGAAATATTCATACACTTTTAGCAAAACAATTAGAACTTATTGCAGTTACAACAAGTTATTCATGGCATCAAGATTTAGAAATTTATTTTCGAAACACAGTTCAAGTAGCTCTAATATTATTCAATCACATGAATTGCATATACAGGATAATAATCATTCAAACTGGACTATACCTGAACAACAAATTGAGACTATGTATCATATTGGTCCCCTTGATTTCAAAACTGCTTTTTCAGTCAAAACTCATGAAGAGACTATTTCAATTCAAAAAGAATTTCAAAGTTTAAATCTTCTGTCAAATATTTCTATCAAAAAATATTTGGAAAAGAATTATAGATATATTCATTTTGGTTTAATTCAAGTTGCTATTAAACCTCTTGTTCATATTGGCATTGATGCTCCTGTTTACATTGCTTTAAGGGACAACATGTTAAAAAGATACAAATCTTCTTTACTCACTATGATTCAAACAAATATTTGCAATGGTCCTATCTATTTCAATTGTGCTCCTGATTTTTCAATAGATATTACTGATCCTTTATTAATAGATTCATTAATTCTTGATATTCATTTACAAAGCAATGAATTCAAAAATCTTTGCAAAAATTTTGCTGTTATATATCGTGTTTATTTTCGCGTTATGTCTTCACAGCTCAATCCAAAATTCATTATGTATCCTACTTCCAAAGAAGAAACTGTTATGCTTCAAATAGAAGCAGACAGCTCTAATTACTTTGTCCCCAAAAGACTCAAGTGGAATGAAATAACCATTCCCAATGAATTCATAATCAATAATCCTCAAATACCAAGAGGAATTGAAAGACACGAAGTCTCCGAAATAGAAGAAGACTCTGAAGGAAGAATACTCCTCAGATTCAACTCTATGAGACAGAATGATGTTGTTCCCAACATCAGGATTCAAGAAATCAATCCCAGAAATCTTTGTAATTGATTTTTATCCTTAATAATATCAGGAAATTTATCAATAAAGAAGAACTTCAAAACAAATACAGGTCAAACATTTCTCTTTTGAATTGGTTTGACACTTATTGCAAAATAAACAATATTTGTAACATTTCTGATGAAGTTCATTCTTTAAATCAGAATAATGTTCAAAAAAGTATTTACAAAAAATGGGAACTTGACAATGGTGTTACTGTTTCCTCTGTTCATCCTCCTTTACAAAATATAAAGATTTCTTTAGAAAAAGTTAAAATCCCAGCTACCCCTTTTCGAACAGGAGAGGGAGATGTTGCTAAGGATGTCAAAAAGGTTATTGAACAAAATAATTTTTCAAATCAAATTCTTCATACTATTGCAGAACATGTGGATAGCCTATCGGTGAAATTAGATTCAAAACCCTTTGATTCCAAATTTCCAAATAGTATTTCTACTCCTCATTTTATTCCAAGAAGCCTTCCTACTAATATTGAAAAGAATTTGCAACTCCCTGCAAGTTCTAGCCTCATTGATAGAATTTCAAAAAAGCTCGTTGAAACTTCATCTTCCCAAAACAATGAAGCTTCAATCTCTTCAAAAACCACTACTCCTCATGTTTCAAACATTAATTGTTTGGACAAAGACAAAAAGATTTCATCAAAAATCTCATATGAATCAGAATCTGATAATAATGAGATTAATAAAATCCGCTTTCAATCTGGAACAAAAGCCTTTTATAATAATAGATATTCCCCTCCGGATATTCTATTCGAAGAAAGAGCTCATTTCAAAAGCAATGCCAAATACGATGGCCAATCTATCCATGAATGGAACATAGATGGCAAATCAGAATATGAGATCCTTAATACTCTTCAAGAAATGGGCATGGCTAGAGTTGCTTATAAAGCCCAGAATCAAAGAGAAGAGAGCGCCGCCGCTCTTATTATTACTGGCTTCACTGGTCAGCTAAAAAACTGGTGGGAAAACTCCCTTACTCTCACCGACAAACAAAATATTCTTCAACATACCATTGAGGTTGAAGAACCCGATGGAACTATTAATAACAAAAACGATGCTTGTGACATGTTAATACTTACTATTGGCATGTATTTCATTGGTAATCCTAAAGAAGAACTTGATTCAACACAAGTTGTATTATCTAATATCAGATGCCCTACATTATCTGATTATAGATAGTACAAAGATGTTTTCCTTACTCATATATTAAAAAGAAATGATTGCAATGCTTCATTTTGGAAAGAAAGATTCATAGCTGGACTTCCTAAACTTTTCGGTGAAAGAATTCATCAAAAGCTTAAGGAAGCTACTGGTCAAAGTGACATTCCTTTTGAAACAATTACATATGGTCAATTATTTGCTTTTGTCAAAAAAGAAGGACTAGCTTTGTGTTCAGAATTGAAAATACAATCTAAGTACGGATCTGAAAATAATAGATACCGTAAGGAGGTTGGTTCATTCTGCGAAGCTTTTGGATTACAAAAGATTCAATCTCCTTCTTCTAGATTAAAAACAAAGCATTTTCCTAAAAAACGTTATAAAAATGATTTCAAAGAAAAATTTTACAAAAGGCCTAAATTTTCAAAAAGAAAATCTTTTAAAAAGAATTTTGACAATTTTCAATTTACTTGTTTCAAATGTCACAAAAAAGGTCATAAAGCTAATGAATGTTCTTTACAAAAGAAGATTAATGAAATATTTCATGATGATGAAATCCTGAGAGACAAGATTTCTTCATTATTAATTTCTGATGGTAATTCTCAAAATGAATATTCAAATAATTCTAATTCAAGTTCTGATTTAGAAGAAGTTTTCACAAGCTCAGAATCTAATATAGACAAGTCCTCTTGTCAAGGATTCTGTCCAATAAACATTAATGTCATTTCAAATGACAATACAGAACAAGAACTCTTGTTCGATCTTATTGATAAAGTTCCAGATCTAGAAGAAAAACAGAAATATCTTCTTAGGTTAAGGAACATTGTTCTTAACAATCATCCTCCTAATAAAGAGAAACCTCCTATTATCATTGAACCATTCAGTATTTCAAAACTTTTCAACAAAGCTCCTTCCTCTTCTTTAATCACAACAGATATTACTACTAATGATCTTCAGCGAGAGATTAATACTCTGAAAGCTGAAATTCAAAACCTCTATTCTGCGATTAATAATCTTCATTCCAAAGATTTGGATTTAGAAACCAAATTATCTATTTTCAAAAGCACTTTTGATATTCCTGAAAGCTCTTCAAAAAACCAAGTGATAAATACTACATTGAGTACTTCAGACAATGAAGCTATTCAAAGTATCGAACACATAGCTTTTCAAAAATGGTATTCAATTATAAATTTAATTATTGATGACTTTCAGATCAGTGCTTCCTGTCTTATAGATAGTGGAGCTGATCAGAATTGCATAAGAGAAGGTCTTATTCCTTCAATTTATTATGAAAAAACAAATGAAAGGCTTGTGGCAGCTAATGCTACTCCTCTTCATATTAAATACAAACTTTCAAAAGCTTTCATTTGCAATGATGGTTATTGTTTCAAAACCAATTTCATTCTTGTCAAAAATTTAAGTCAAGATATTATTTTGGGTAACCCCTTCTTGACTATTATTTATCCTTTCAAAGTTAATGGTACTGGTATTACTACCAATATCATGGGAAAAGATATTCATTTCAAATTTGTTAATCCTATTAAAGAAAGAGAAATATCTCTTCTTCAAAATTACTATATTTCTCAAATTAATGCTATTGAATTCAAAAAATCTCATATAGATTTTCTCAAAGAAGAAGTCTCTTACTTTCGTATTGAAAATGAACTTCTTAAAAAGGATATTCAAAACAGAATTTTAGATTTCGAAAATATTTTGAAAAAAGAAGTATGCTCTGATCTTCCCAATGCTTTCTGGGAAAGAAAAAAGCATATTGTTTCTTTACCTTATATTACTGGTTTCAATGAAAAATCTATAATAACAAAAGCAAGACCTATTCAAATGAATCATGATCTTCTCAACATCTGCAAAGATGAAATCAAATCTCTTCTTTCCAAAAGGCTCATAAGACCCTCTAAGTCACCTTGGAGTTGTCCTGCCTTTTATGTTAATAATCAAGCAGAGAAAGAAAGAGGAGTCCCCAGACTCGTCATTAATTACAAACCACTCAATGATGTTCTGGAATGGATTAGATATCCTATTCCTAATAAAAGAGATCTGATCAAAAGATTGCATAAAGCATGCATTTTTTCAAAATTCGATCTTAAGTCTGGCTTTTGGCAGATACAGATCAGAGAAGAAGACAAGTACAAGACTGCCTTCACTGTTCCTTTTGGTCATTACGAATGGAATGTAATGCCATTTGGTTTAAAAAATGCTCCTTCCGAATTTCAAAATATTATGAACGAGAGATTAATACTCTGAAAGCTGAAATTCAAAACCTCTATTCTGCGATTAATAATCTTAATTCCAAAGATTTGGATTTAGAAACCAAATTATCTATTTTCAAAAGCACTTTTGATATTCCTGAAAGCTCTTCAAAAAACCAAGTGATAAATACTACATTGAGTACTTCAGACAATGAAGCTATTCAAAGTATCGAACACATAGCTTTTCAAAAATGGTATTCAATTATAAATTTAATTATTGATTACTTTCAGATCAGTGCTTCCTGTCTTATAGATAGTGGAGCTGATCAGAATTGCATAAGAGAAGGTCTTATTCCTTCAATTTATTATGAAAAAACAAATGAAAGGCTTGTGGCAGCTAATGCTACTCCTCTTCATATTAAATACAAACTTTCAAAAGCTTTCATTTGCAATGATGGTTATTGTTTCAAAACCAATTTCATTCTTGTCAAAAATTTAAGTCAAGATATTTCGTATTGAAAATGAACTTCTTAAAAAGGATATTCAAAACAGAATTTTAGATTTCGAAAATATTTTGAAAAAAGAAGTATGCTCTGATCTTCCCAATGCTTTCTGGGAAAGAAAAAAGCATATTGTTTCTTTACCTTATATTACTGGTTTCAATGAAAAATCTATAATAACAAAAGCAAGACCTATTCAAATGAATCATGATCTTCTCAACATCTGCAAAGATGAAATCAAATCTCTTCTTTCCAAAAGGCTCATAAGACCCTCTAAGTCACCTTGGAGTTGTCCTGCCTTTTATGTTAATAATCAAGCAGAGAAAGAAAGAGGAGTCCCCAGACTCGTCATTAATTACAAACCACTCAATGATGTTCTGGAATGGATTAGATATCCTATTCCTAATAAAAGAGATCTGATCAAAAGATTGCATAAAGCATGCATTTTTTCAAAATTCGATCTTAAGTCTGGCTTTTGGCAGATACAGATCAGAGAAGAAGACAAGTACAAGACTGCCTTCACTGTTCCTTTTGGTCATTACGAATGGAATGTAATGCCATTTGGTTTAAAAAATGCTCCTTCCGAATTTCAAACATCTCAAAACTTTTCTTTATATTTGCAAAAAGAATGGTTTAGTCATTTCTGCTCCTAAAATTAAACTTTTCCAAACAAAAGTTAGATTTTTGGGCTACGATATTTCAAAAGGCACAATAAAACCCATTTCTAGAGCTATTGAATTTACTGATAAATTTCCTGATATTATTAAGGATAAAAATCAATTACAAAGATTTCTGGGTTGCTTAAATTATGTATCTGAATTTTTTCCAAAACTAAGAATTGTTTGTAAACCTCTTTTTCAAAGATTAAAAAAGAATCCTGATTCTTGGTCAAATATTCATACTAATATTGTTAAACAGATTAAAGTTCAGGTTAAGTCACTTCCTTGTTTAGGAATACCTAAACCTGAGGCATTCATGATTATTGAGACTGACGCCTCTGATGTTGGTTATGGAGGTATCCTTAAACAAAGAATTCAAAATGATCATGCATCTCATACATTCATTGAACAACTTGTTCGTTTTCATTCTGGCATTTGGAGTGATTCCCAAAAGAATTATTCTACTATCAAAAAAGAAATACTTTCAATAGTTTTGTGTATTACAAAATTCCAAGACGATATTTTCAATAAAAAATTTCTTCTTAGAATCGATTGCAAATCTGCAAAAGAAGTTTTACAAAAAGATGTCAAAAATATTGTTTCAAAACAAATCTTTGCTAGATGGCAAGCTATACTCTCATGTTTTGATTTTAATATTGAATATATCAAAGGAGATAATAATTCATTACCTGATTTCCTAACTAGAGAGTTTCTTCAAAATCCTGCAGAAAAGTCATGAGTGAATCCAAGTTTCAATCCTCTCAAATTTATTCAAAGCCCTTAGGGTATACAAACTTTCCAATCCTTTCAGAATTCCCTAGTACTACTAAACCTTCATTTTCTCAGATGTGTAACCATAAGACTCCTAAGTGTTTACATTCAAACCCTTGTTATACCAAACCTTTTGATAGAACCATTCCCAAATCACCTGCAATACTAGAATTTGATTCTAGTATATATTCCAAACCCAACCATCAAAATAGAACTCTTTTTAAAGCTGATGATGGTACTTCTTACCATATTCAAAATTGGAGTAATAGCACTTTTTGGCCAAAATACTATGATGGAAAGAATAGTTCTATACAACAATATTACAATATTTTGTATAGGCAGATGGCCGAAAAGGAACATATAGCAAATGAAAGATTTCAAAATAGTTATCATAGGTCATGGGAAAGAACATTAGCCAGAAGCAAATATTCTCATGAAGAATACCTAGAAGATTTACGCCAAGAGACAATTTTATGCTCAAAAGATGTTTCAAGGAATATAGCAGAAATTCAAAGTTTTACAGAAATCCAGGGAAGAATTCCTGGACATCTTCAATGGAAAAGAAGACCTAATCAAAGTCCAAAAGAAATTTGCAAACCCTACTATTTTACATGGTGGTGGTCTCCAAGTAGCAACAATTCAGAAGAAAGTTCATCAGAAAGCTCAAAATCAGAATTCGATCCTTTTGGTGGTCCTTGTGGTCAAGACCCTTCTAAAAATTCAAAAGAAAAGAAAAAGAAAGAAAAGAAAAAGAAAAATTCAAAAGAAAAGAAAAAAGGAGAAAAAGAAAAAGAAAGAAAAGAAAAAGAAAAATTCAAAAGAAAAGAAAAAAGGAGAAAAAGAAAAAGAAAGAAAAGAAAAAGAAAAATTTAAAAGAAAAGAAAAAAGAGAAAAAGAAAAAGAAAAAAGAGAAAAACAAAAGGAAAAGAAGAAAAATTCAAAATTCCTCTCATCAGATAGATTTATTAAAATTTTGAGTCAGAAGTTTCTCGGTGAAACGAGTACTCAATAATTTTGATAAAACAGACTAACTACTTTGGTCATTTTATTCAAAAGCAGGTACCAAATTCAAAAGCTGTCTTCCACTTTGTCAAAAGATGGACGAATCATTCAAAAGCAGCCATTCACTATATAAAAAGCAAGCAGCCAAACACTGTAGCAAAGGTCACTATTCATATCACTGTAGCAGCCGACACATCACTGTAGCAGTCACTATTCCAACAACTAATAGAGACATTTCAACAACCGCACTCAGCCTGTGATCAAATGCAGATCAAATTCAAATTCAAATGCAGATTCAAGAGAAGACTCTGACTATAAATAAGTCAGTGGACATCAAACAAAGAAAAACACACAAAAATTTTAGAATCATACAATTTAGAGAAAATTTCATCTAAGCATAAATTCCAATCCTTGTATTCCAACATTCAACCTCTCATATCCCTTTCAAATCCCTGTATTCAATCCTTGTAATTCATATCTCCATTAATTCAAAGTAAGTTTTATTCAAAGTTTTATTGTTTTCAATTTGTTATTTACATTCATACTCTGATAATTCATACCATGTCCATATTCATGCATACAATTATCCTGTTCAAAGCGATCCTATCCCAAATGGTATCAGAGCCACTTGTTTGGCTGTGATACGAAATGACAATTTCAAAAATTTTGATTATTGAATACTTGTGATAATTTCATAAGTATTAATTGTTGAACTAAGGTTCTGAATATTTACTGGATTCATAAGTATTATTTGCTGCACTAGAAGGTGTGTTGGTAAGCGTGAATCCGTTGGTCAGCCTAAGTGGATTGGTGGTCCCGGTAGTGTTTCCGCATTTATAGCAAAGCAAATACTTACTTATTGTTGACAAGAAATATTCATACACTTTTAGCAAAACAATTAGAACTTATTGCAGTTACAACAAGTTATTCATGGCATCAAGATTTATAAATTTATTTTCGAAACACAGTTCAAGTAGCTCTAATATTATTCAATCACATGAATTGCATATACAGGATAATAATCATTCAAACTGGACTATACCTGAACAACAAATTGAGACTATGTATCATATTGGTCCCCTTGATTTCAAAACTGCTTTTTCAGTCAAAACTCATGAAGAGACTATTTCAATTCAAAAATAATTTCAAAGTTTAAATCTTCTGTCAAATATTTCTATCAAAAAATATTTGGAAAAGAATTATAGATATATTCATTTTGGTTTAATTCAAGTTGCTATTAAACCTCTTGTTCATATTGGCATTGATGCTCCTGTTTACCTTGCTTTAAGGGACAACAGGTTAAAAAGATACAAATCTTCTTTACTCGCTATGATTCAAACAAATATTTGCAATGGTCCTATCTATTTCAATTGTGCTCCTGATTTTTCAATAGATATTACTGATCCTTTATTAATAGATTCATTAATTCTTGATATTCATTTACAAAGCAATGACTTCAAAAATCTTTGCAAAAATTTTGCTGTTATATATCGTGTTTATTTTCGCGTTATGTCTTCACAGCTCAATCCAAAATTCATTATGCATCCTACTTCCAAAGAAGAAACTGTTATGCTTCAAATAGAAGCAGACAGCTCTAATTACTTTGTCCCCAAAAGACTCAAGTGGAATGAAATAACCATTCCCAATGAATTCATAATCAATAATCCTCAAATACCAAGAGGAATTGAAAGACACGAAGTCTCCGAAATAGAAGAAGACTCTGAAGGAAGAATACTCCTCAGATTCAACTCTATGAGACAGAATGATGTTGTTCCCAACATCAGGATTCAAGAAATCAATTCCAGAGCCTCTTTTTCAGATAACTCTGGTTATCAAAACTTCAAAGTCAATTTCAAAACTCCAATTCCTTCTTATCAAGAATCTGTTAACCCAGGTTCCCCTACTGCAAGTTCTCCTACTGATTTTCAAATGGAAAATTGCATATCAATGATTTTCTCTGAAAACTTTACTCCAAATTTCAAATATCTTTATAAGAGTTTCAGTGATGAAACGATTAGAAAAGATTGGTTTTTAAAATTTGACAAAGAATTTCGAATAAAATTAAATGATATTTGGAAAGAAGAACTTCAAAACAAATACAGGTCAAACATTTCTCTTTTGAATTGGTTTGACACTTATTGCAAAATAAACAATATTTGTAACATTTCTGATGAAGTTCATTCTTTAAATCAGATTAATGTTCAAAAAAGTATTTACAAAAAATGGGAACTTGACAATGGTGTTACTGTTTCCTCTGTTCATCCTCCTTTACAAAATATAAAGATTTCTTTAGAAAAAGGTAAAATCCCAGCTACCCCTTTTCGAACAGGAGAGGGAGATGTTGCTAAGGATGTCAAAAAGGTTATTGAACAAAATAATTTTTCAAATCAAATTCTTCATACTATTGCAGAACAGGTGGATAGCCTATCGGTGAAATTAGATTCAAAACCCTTTGATTCCAAATTTCCAAATAGTATTTCTACTCCTCATTTTATTCCAAGAAGCCTTCCTACTAATATTGAAAAGAATTTGCAACTCCCCGCAAGTTCTAGCCTCATTGATAGAATTTCAAAAAAGCTCGTTGAAACTTCATCTTCCCAAAACAATGAAGCTTCAATCTCTTCAAAAACCACTACTCCTCATGTTTCAAACATTAATTGTTTGGACAAAGACAAAAAGATTTCATCAAAAATCTCATATGAATAAGAATCTAATAATAATGAGATTAATAAAATCCGCTTTCAATCTAGAACAAAAGCCTTTTATAATAATAGATATTCCCCTCCGGATATTCTATTCGAAGAAAGAGCTCATTTCAAAAGCAATGCCAAATACAATGGCCAATCTATCCATGAATGGAACATAGATGGCAAATCAGAATATGAGATCCTTAATACTCTTCAAGAAATGGGCATGGCTAGAGTTGCTTATAAAGCCCAGAATCAAAGAGAAGAGAGCGCCGCCGCTCTAATTATTACTGGCTTCACTGGTCAGCTAAAAAACTGGTGGTATAACTCCCTTACTCTCACCGACAAACAAAATATTCTTCAACATACCATTGAGGTTGAAGAACCCGATGGAACTATTAATAACAAAAACGATGCTTGTGACATGTTAATACTTACTATTGGCATGCATTTCATTGGTAATCCTAAAGAAGAACTTGATTCAACACAAGTTGTATTATCTAATATCAGATGCCCTACAATATCTGATTATAGATGGTACAAAGATGTTTTCCTTACTCATATATTAAAAAGAAATGATTGCAATGCTTCATTTTGGAAAGAAAGATTCATAGCTGGACTTCCTAAACTTTTCGGTGAAAGAATTCATCAAAAGCTTAAGGAAGCTACTGGTCAAAGTGACATTCCTTTTGAAACAATTACATATGGTCAATTATTTGCTTTTGTCAAAAAAGAAGGACTAGCTTTGTGTTCAGAATTGAAAATACAATCTAAGTACAGATCTGAAAAGAATAGATACCGTAAGGAGGTTGGTTCATTCTGCGAAGCTTTTGGATTACAAAAGATTCAAGCTCCTTCTTCTAGATTAAAAACAAAGCATTTTCCTAAAAAACGTTATAAAAATGATTTCAAAGAAAAATTTTACAAAAGGCCTAAATTTTCAAAAAGAAAATCTTTTAAAAAGAATTTTGACAATTTTCAATTTACTTGTTTCAAATGTCACAAAAAAGGTCATAAAGCTAATGAATGCTCTTTACAAAAGAAGATTAATGAAATATTTCATGATGATGAAATCCTGAGAGACAAGATTTCTTCATTATTAATTTCTGATGGTAATTCTCAAAATGAATATTCAAATAATTCTAATTCAAGTTCTGATTTAGAAGAAGTTTTCACAAGCTCAGAATCTAATATAGACAAGTCCTCTTGTCAAGGATTTTGTCCAATAAACATTAATGTCATTTCAAAAGACAATACAGAACAAGAACTCTTGTTCGATCTTATTGATAAAGTTCCAGATCTAGAAGAAAAACAGAAATATCTTCTTAGGTTAAGGAAAATTGTTCTTAACAATCATCCTCCTAATAAAGAGAAACCTCCTATTATCATTGAACCATTCAGTATTTCAAAACTTTTCAACAAAGCTCCTTCCTCTTCTTTAATCACAACAGATATTACTATTAATGATCTTCAGCGAGAGATTAATACTCTGAAAGCTGAAATTCAAAACCTCTATTCTGCGATTAATAATCTTCATTCCAAAGATTTGGATTTAGAAACCAAATTATATATTTTCAAAAGTACTTTTGATATTCCTACTTTTGATACTCCTGAAAGCTCTTCAAAAAACCAGGTGATAGATACTACATTGAGTACTTCAGACAATGAAGCTATTCAAAGTATCGAACACGTAGCTTTTCAAAAATGGTATTCAATTATAAATTTAATTATTGATGACTTTCAGATCAGTGCTTCCTGTCTTATATATAGTGGAGCTGATCAGAATTGCATAAGAGAAGGTCTTATTCCTTCAATTTATTATGAAAAAACAAATGAAAGGCTTGTGGCAGCTAATGCTACTCCTCTTCATATTAAATACAAACTTTCAAAAGCTTTCATTTGCAATGATGGTTATTGTTTCAAAACCAATTTCATTCTTGTCAAAAATTTAAGTCAAGATATTATTTTGGGTAACCCCTTCTTGACTATTATTTATCCTTTCAAAGTTAATGGTACTGGTATTAATACCAATATCATGGGAAAAGATATTCATTTCAAATTTGTTAATCCTATTAAAGAAAGAGAAGTATCTCTTCTTCAAAATTACTATATTTCTCAAATTAATGCTATTGAATTCAAAAAATCTCATATAGATTTTCTCAAAGAAGAAGTCTCTTACTTTCGTATTAAAAATGAACTTCTTAAAAAGGATATTCAAAATAGAATTTTAGATTTCGAAAATATTTTGAAAAAAGAAGTATGCTTTGATCTTCCCAATGCTTTCTGGGAAAGAAAAAAGCATATTGTTTCATTACCTTATATTACTAGTTTCAATGAAAAATCTATAATAACAAAAGCAAGACATATTCAAATGAATCATGATCTTCTCAACATCTGCAAGGATGAAATCAAATCCCTTCTTTCCAAAAGGCTCATAAGACCCTCTAAGTCACCTTGGAGCTGTCCTGCCTTTTATGTTAATAATCAAGCAGAGAAAGAAAGAGGAGTCCCCAGACTCGTTATTAATTACAAACCACTCAATGATGTTCTGGAATGGATTAGATTTCCTATTCCTAATAAAAAAGATCTGATCAAAAGATTGCATAAAGCATGCATTTTTTCAAAATTCGATCTTAAGTCTGACTTTTGGCAGAAACAGATCAGAGATGAAGACAAAAACAAAACTGTTTTCTCTTTCCTTTATCCTCATCTCTATATTATTGAGTCTGATATTCATACTAATCTTATTAAAAAGATTAAAGTTCAAGATAATTCATTTTCTTGTTTAAAAATACCTATACCTAAGGCATCAAGGTCTTATGATAGCAGGTATAGCAGCATTCTTATACAAAGAATTCAAACTAATCATGCATCTCATACATTCATAAAGCAAAGTATTTATTGCATAAAAGAAAATTTTTCAAAAATATTATTTCATGTCTATATAAAGGACATCAAAGGAGATGATGATTCATTACCCTTACCTGTTATCCTAACTCGAGAATTTATCCTACAGAAAACCATGAGCAAATTCAGACCCCAAACTTCTCAAAACTATTCAAAATCCTTGGTTAATGTTAACCAATTTCAAGCGCTTTCTGATTTTCCAAGTTTACCTTCTCCTTCTTATTCTCAAGCTGTTAAAGCACCCACAACTCCTACTCAAATACCCAGTTCAAGTATCTCCAAAAACTCACCATCAAAAACCTATATTACCAAATCCAATATTCAAAACATAACCCTCACTAGATATCATAATGCTCCAGATCTAGTTACTTTAAAGGGTATTATTTCAAAGTATTTTCCTAAAGGATGTTAATGGTATCCTGACAATCCTTTAAAAACTCAAAATTTTTATGAATTCATTCTTGTCGACTCTGGACCTTTTGAATTAGTTCATACCTCTGACCCTACAAATCCAGATCGTATTTCGTATTCAAAATGTATTATCAAAAGAGTTTTCAAATCAGATGAATGGACCTTTCCATTCAATGAAAAACATTTTTCTATTCCTTATAATCCCAGAGGATATAATTATCCAGATTACAAAATGGCTTGGTTTAGAACCTTTCTTTTTAGACCATTCGATCATTCATGGTTCTTTACCTTTCACCCAGATTTCATAAAAACTTCTTTTCCTATCTGGTTCTTAGAATGGTGGATGGATTTTGGACCTATACCTTCCATTCTCCCTCCAGATGTCATGGAAGCCTACTCATATTATACTACAAAAAACTCAAAAACTCCTGTTGAAAGATCTCTCACAGATATTCATTTTTTCTCCGAATTCAAAGTCCCTTGGAAAATTTGTTGGAGCTTTGCCTTCAAACAATTTTTCCCGCTTCCAAATCCCCTCTCTATTGTTAGAGAATTCAAAGTTAAATGGTGGACAAATTATTCTACAAAATATTGCAACTTTCAAGTTGTCAAAACTTTTATTACCACTGGTGAAAAACCTCAATGGGAAAAACCAGCCAGCAATAATTCATCAACCAGCAAGAATAAAAAGAAGAAAGAAGCTAATGTCTGTTCCCTCTCCAAAGAACAGATTGAAGTATTTCAAATGATGGAGAAAGACCCAGAAACCTTCAAAGAATATCTTCAATTCTGTAAATTCAAGAAGATAAATTCTGAAGCTGAAGATATTTCATCAGAAAGCTCAAAATCAGAATTCGATCCTTTTGGTGGTCCTTGTGGTCAAGACCCATTTGATCTATGAATATCTTCTAAAAATTCAAAAGAAAAGAAAAAGAAAGAAAAGAAAAAAAAAATTCAAAAGAAAAGAAAAAAGGAGAAAAAGAAAAAGAAAGAAAAGAAAAAGAAAATTTCAAAAGAAAAGAAAAAAGAGAAAGAGAAAAAGAAAAAGAAAAAAGAGAAAAACAAAAGGAAAAGAAGAAAAATTCAATATTCCTCTCATAGATTTATTAAAATTTTGAGTCAGAAGTTTCTCGGTGTAACGAGTACTCAATAATTTTGATAAAACAGACCAACTACTTTGGTCATTTTATTCAAAAGCAGGTACCAAATTCAAAAGCTGTCTTCCACTTTGTCAAAAGATGGACGAATCATTCAAAAGCAGCCATTCACTATTCAAAAAGCAAGCAGCCAAACACTGTAGCAAAGGTCACTATTCATATCACTTTGGCTCTGAAACCATTTGGGATTGGATCGCTTTGAACAGGATAATTGTATGCATGAATATGGACATGGTATGAATTATCAGAGTATGAATGTAAATAACAAATTGAAAACAATAAAACTTTGAATAAAACTTACTTTGAATTAATGGAGATATGAATTACAAGGATTGAATACAGGGATTTGAAAGGGATATGAGAGGTTGAATGTTGGAATACAAGGATTGGAATTTATGCTTAGATGAAATTTTTTCTCTAAATTGTATGATTCTAAAATTTTTTGTGTGTCCTTTGTTTGATGTCCACTGACTTATTTATAGTCAGAGTCTTCTCTTGAATCTGCATTTGAATTTGAATTTGATCTGCATTTGATCACAGGCTGAGTGCGGTTGTTGAAATGTCTCTATTAGTTGTTGGAATAGTGACTGCTACAGTGATGTGTCGGCTGCTACAGTGATATGAATAGTGACCTTTGCTACAGTGTTTGGCTGCTTGCTTTTTGAATAGTGAATGGCTGCTTTTGAATGATTCGTCCATCTTTTGACAAAGTGGAAGACAGCTTTTGAATTTGGTACCTGCTTTTGAATAAAATAACCAAAGTAGTTGGTCTGTTTTATCAAAATTTATTGAGTACTCGTTTCACCGAGGAACTTCTGACTCAAAATTTTAATAAATCTATCTGATGAGAGGAATTTTGAATTTTTCTTCTTTTCCTTTTGTTTTTCTCTTTTTTCTTTTTCTTTTTCTCTTTTTTCTTTTCTTTTGAATTTTTCTTTTTCTTTTCTTTCTTTTTCTTTTTCTCCTTTTTTCTTTTCTTTTGAATTTTTCTTTTTCTTTTCTTTCTTTTTCTTTTTCTCCTTTTTTCTTTTCTTTTGAATTTTTCTTTTTCTTTTCTTTCTTTTTCTTTTCTTTTGAATTTTTAGAAGATATTCATAGATCAAATGGGTCTTGACCACAAGGACCACCAAAAGGATCGAATTCTGATTTTGAGCTTTCTGATGAACTTTCTTCTGAATTGTTGCTGCTTGGAGACCACCACCATGTAAAATAGTAGGGTTTGCAAATTTCTTTTGGACTTTGATTAGGTCTTCTTTTCCATTGAAGATGTCCAGGAATTCTTCCCTGGATTTCTGTAAAACTTTGAATTTCTACTATATTCCTTGAAACATCTTTTGAGCATAAAATTGTCTCTTGGCGTAAATCTTCTAGGTATTCTTCATGAGAATATTTGCTTCTGGCTAATGTTCTTTCCCATGACCTATGATAACTATTTTGAAATCTTTCATTTGCTATATGTTCCTTTTCGGCCATCTGCCTATACAAAATATTGTAATATTGTTGTATAGAACTATTCTTTCCATCATAGTATTTTGGCCAAAAAGTGCTATTACTCCAATTTTGAATATGGTAAGAAGTACCATCATCAGCTTGAATAAGAGTTCTATTTTGATGGTTGGGTTTGGAATATATACTAGAATCAAATTCTAGTATTGCAGGTGATTTGGGAATGGTTTTATCAAAAGGTTTGGTATAACAAGGGTTTGAATGTAAACACTTAGGAGTCTTATGGTTACACATCTGAGAAAATGAAGGTTTAGTAGTACTAGGGAATTCTGAAAGGATTGGAAAGTTTGTATACCCTAAGGGCTTTGAATAAATTTGAGAGGCTTGAAACTTGGATTCACTCATGACTTTTCTGCAGGATTTTGAAGAAACTCTCTAGTTAGGAAATCAGGTAATGAATTATTATCTCCTTTGATATATTCAATATTAAAATCAAAACATGAGAGTATAGCTTGCCATCTAGCAAAGATTTGTTTTGAAACAATATTTTTGACATCTTTTTGTAAAACTTCTTTTGCAGATTTGCAATCGATTCTAAGAAGAAATTTTTTATTGAAAATATCGTCTTGGAATTTTGTAATACACAAAACTATTGAAAGTATTTCTTTTTTGATAGTAGAATAATTCTTTTGGGAATCACTCCAAATGCCAGAATGAAAACGAACAAGTTGTTCAATGAATGTATGAGATGCATGATCATTTTGAATTCTTTGTTTAAGGATACCTCCATAACCAACATCAGAGGCGTCAGTCTCAATAATCATGAATGTCTCAGGTTTAGGTATTCCTAAACAAGGAAATGACTTAACCTGAACTTTAATCTGTTTAACAATATTAGTATGAATATCTGACCAAGAATCAGGATTCTTTTTTAATATTTGAAAAAGAGGTTTACAAACAATTCTTAGTTTTGGAAAAAATTCAGATACATAATTTAAGCAACCCAGAAATCTTTGTAATTGATTTTTATCCTTAATAATATCAGGAAATTTATCAGTAAATTCAATAGCTCTAGAAATGGGTTTTATTGTGCCTTTTGAAATATCGTAGCCCAAAAATCTAACTTTTGTTTGGAAAAGCTTAATTTTAGGGGCAGAAATGACTAAACCATTCTTTTTGCAAATATAAAGAAAAGTTTTGAGATGTTTGAAATGCTGCTTTATATTTTGAGAAAATATCAAAATATCATCTATATAAACAATAGAGAAATCAGAATAGTTATTGAAAATATCGTTCATAATATTTTGAAATTCGGAAGGAGCATTTTTTAAACCAAATGGCATTACATTCCATTCGTAATGACCAAAAGGAACAGTGAAGGCAGTCTTGTACTTGTCTTCTTCTCTGATCTGTATCTGCCAAAAGCCAGACTTAAGATCGAATTTTGAAAAAATGCATGCTTTATGCAATCTTTTGATCAGATCTCTTTTATTAGGAATAGGATATCTAATCCATTCCAGAACATCATTGAGTGGTTTGTAATTAATAACGAGTCTGGGGACTCCTCTTTCTTTCTCTGCTTGATTATTAACATAAAAGGCAGGACAGCTCCAAGGTGACTTAGAGGGTCTTATGAGCCTTTTGGAAAGAAGGGATTTGATTTCATCCTTGCAGATGTTGAGAAGATCATGATTCATTTGAATAGGTCTTGCTTTTGTTATTATAGATTTTTCATTGAAACCAGTAATATAAGGTAATGAAACAATATGCTTTTTTCTTTCCCAGAAAGCATTGGGAAGATCAGAGCATACTTCTTTTTTCAAAATATTTTCGAAATCTAAAATTCTATTTTGAATATCCTTTTTAAGAAGTTTATTTTTAATACGAAAGTAAGAAACTTCTTTTTTGAGAAAATCTATATGAGATTTTTTGAATTCAATAGCATTAATTTGAGAAATATAGTAATTTTGAAGAAGAAGAGATACTTCTCTTTCTTTAATAGGATTAACAAATTTGAAATGAATATCTTTTCCCATGATATTGGTAGTAATACCATTACCATTAACTTTGAAAGGATAAATAATAGTCAAGAAGGGGTTACTCAAAATAATATCTTGACTTAAATTTTTGACAAGAATGAAATTGGTTTTGAAACAATAAACATCATTGCAAATGAAAGCTTTTGAAAGTTTGTATTTAATATGAAGAGGAGTAGCATTAGCTGCCACAAGCCTTTCATTTATTTTTCATAATAAATTGAAGGAATAAGACCTTCTCTTATGCAATTCTGATCAGCTCCACTATCAATAAGACAGGAAGCACTGATCTGAAAGTCATCAATAATTAAATTTATAATTGAATACCATTTTTGAAAAGCTATGTGTTCGATACTTTGAATAGCTTCATTGTCTGAAGTACTCAATGTAGTATTTATCACTTGGTTTTTTGAAGAGCTTTCAGGAATATCAAAAGTAGGAATATCAAAAGTACTTTTGAAAATAGATAATTTGGTTTCTAAATCCAAATCTTTGGAATGAAGATTATTAATCTCAGAATAGAGGTTTTGAATTTCAGCTTTCAGAGTATTAATCTCTTGCTGAAGATCATTAATAGTAATATCTGTTGTGATTAAAGAAGAGGAAGGAGCTTTGTTGAAAAGTTTTGAAATACTGAATGGTTCAATGATAATAGGAGGTTTCTCTTTATTAGGAGGATGATTGTTAAGAACAATGTTCCTTAACCTAAGAAGATATTTCTGTTTTTCTTCTAGATCTGGAACTTTATCAATAAGATCGAACAAGAGTTCTTGTTCTGTATTGTCTTTTGAAATGACATTAATGTTTACTGGACAGAATCCTTGACAAGAGGACTTGTCTATATTAGATTCTGAGCTTGTGAAAACTTCTTCTAAATCAGAACTTGAATTAGAATTATTTGAATATTCATTTTGAGAATTACCATCAGAAATTAATAATGAAGAAATCTTGTCTCTCAGGATTTCATCATCATGAAATATTTCATTAATCTTCTTTTGTAAAGAGCATTCATTAGCTTTATGACCTTTTTTGTGACATTTGAAACAAGTAAATTGAAAATTGTCAAAATTCTTTTTAAAGTTTTTCTTTTTGAAAATTTAGGCCTTTTGTAAAATTTTTCTTTGAAATCATTTTTATAACGTTTTTTAGGAAAATGCTTTGTTTTTAATCTAGAAGAAGGAGCTTGAATCTTTTGTAATCCAAAAGCTTCGCAGAATGAACCAACCTCCTTACGGTATCTATTCTTTTCAGATCTGTACTTAGATTGTATTTTCAATTCTGAACACAAAGCTAGTCCTTCTTTTTTGACAAAAGCAAATAATTGACCATATGTAATTGTTTCAAAAGGAATGTCACTTTGACCAGTAGCTTCCTTAAGCTTTTGATGAATTCTTTCACCGAAAAGTTTAGGAAGTCCAGCTATGAATCTTTCTTTCCAAAATGAAGCATTGCAATCATTTCTTTTTAATATATGAGTAAGGAAAACATCTTTGTACCATCTATAATCAGATAATGTAGGGCATCTGATATTAGATAATACAACTTGTGTTGAATCAAGTTCTTCTTTAGGATTACCAATGAAATACATGCCAATAGTAAGTATTAACATGTCACAAGCATCGTTTTTGTTATTAATAGTTCCATCGGGTTCTTCAACCTCAATGGTATGTTGAAGAATATTTTGTTTGTCTGTGAGAGTAAGGGAGTTATCCCACCAGTTTTTTAGCTGACCAGTGAAGCCAGTAATAATAAGAGCGGCGGCGCTCTCTTCTCTTTGATTCTGGGCTTTATAAGCAACTCTAGCCATGCCCATTTCTTGAAGAGTATTAAGGATCTCATATTCTGATTTGCCATCTATGATCCATTCATGGATAGATTGGCCATCGTATTTGGCATTGCTTTTGAAATGAGCTCTTTCTTCGAATAGAATATCCGGAGGGGAATATCTATTATTATAAAAGGCTTTTGTTCCAGATTGAAAGCGGATTTTATTAATCTCATTATTATCAGATTCTGATTCATATGAGATTTTTGATGAAATCTTTTTGTCTTTGTCCAAACAATTAATGTCTGAAACATGAGGAGTAGTGGTTTTTGAAGAGATTGAAGCTTCATTGTTTTGGGAAGATGAAGTTTCAACGAGCTTTTTTGAAATTCTATCAATGAGGCTAGAACTTGCAGGGAGTTGCAAATTCTTTTCAATATTAGTAGGAAGGCTTCTTGGAATAAAATGAGGAGTAGAAATACTATTTGGAAATTTGGAATCAAAGGGTTTTGAATCTAATTTCACCGATAGGCTATCCACCTGTTCTGCAATAGTATGAAGAATTTGATTTGAAAAATTATTTTGTTCAATAACCTTTTTGACATCCTTAGCAACATCTCCCTCTCCTGTTCGAAAAGGGGTAGCTGGGATTTTACCTTTTTCTAAAGAAATCTTTATATTTTGTAAAGGAGGATGAACAGAGGAAACAGTAACACCATTGTCAAGTTCCCATTTTTTGTAAATACTTTTTTGAACATTAATCTGATTTAAAGAATGAACTTCATCAGAAATGTTACAAATATTGTTTATTTTGCAATAAGTGTCAAACCAATTCAAAAGAGAAATGTTTGACCTGTATTTGTTTTGAAGTTCTTCTTTCCAAATATCATTTAATTTTATTCGAAATTCTTTGTCAAATTTTAAAAATCAATCTTTTCTAATCGTTTCATCACTGAAACTCTTATAAAGATATTTGAAATTTGGAGTAGAGTTTTCAGAGAAAATCATTGAAATGCAATTTTCCATTTGAAAATCAGTAGGAGAACTTGCAGTAGGGGAACCTGGGTTAACAGATTCTTGATAAGAAGGAATTGGAGTTTTGAAATTGACTTTGAAGTTTTGATAACCAGATTTATCTGAAAAAGAGGCTCTGGAATTGATTTCTTGAATCCTGATGTTGGGAACAACATCATTCTGTCTCATAGAGTTGAATCTGAGGAGTATTCTTCCTTCAGAGTCTTCTTCTATTTCGGAGACTTCGTGTCTTTCAATTCCTCTTGGTATTTGAGGATTATTGATTATGAATTCATTGGGAATGGTTATTTCATTCCACTTGAGTCTTTTGGGGACAAAGTAATTAGAGCTGTCTGCTTCTATTTGAAGCATAACAGTTTCTTCTTTGGAAGTAGGATGCATAATGAATTTTGGATTGAGCTGTGAAGACATAACGCGAAAATAAACACGATATATAACAGCAAAATTTTTGCAAAGATTTTTGAAGTCATTGCTTTGTAAATGAATATCAAGAATTAATGAATCTATTAATAAAGGATCAGTAATATCTATTGAAAAATCAGGAGCACAATTGAAATAGATAGGACCATTGCAAATATTTGTTTGAATCATAGCGAGTAAAGAAGATTTGTATCTTTTTAACCTGTTGTCCCTTAAAGCAAGGTAAACAGGAGCATCAATGCCAATATGAACAAGAGGTTTAATAGCAACTTGAATTAAACCAAAATGAATATATCTATAATTCTTTTCCAAATATTTTTTGATAGAAATATTTGACAGAAGATTTAAACTTTGAAATTCTCTTTGAATTGAAATAGTCTCTTCATGAGTTTTGACTGAAAAAACAGTTTTGAAATCAAGGGGACCAATATGATACATAGTCTCAATTTGTTGTTCAGGTATAGTCCAGTTTGAATGATTATTATCCTGTATATGCAATTCATGTGATTGAATAATATTAGAGCTACTTGAACTGTGTTTCGAAAATAAATTTCTAAATCTTGATGCCATGAATAACTTGTTGTAACTGCAATAAGTTCTAATTGTTTTGCTAAAAGTGTATGAATATTTCTTGTCAACAATAAGTAAGTATTTGCTTTGCTATAAATGCGGAAACACAACCGGGACCACCAATCCGCTTAGGCTGACCAACGGATTCACGCTTACCAACACACCTTCTAGTGCAGCAAATAATACTTATGAATCCAGTAAATATTCAGAACCTTAGTTCAACAATTAATACTTATGAAATTATCACAAGTATTCAATAATCAAAATTTTTGAAATTGTCTCCCAAAAGAATTATTCTACTATCAAAAAAGAAATACTTTCAATAGTTTTGTGTATTTCAAAATTCCAAGACGATATTTTCAATAAAAAATTTCTTCTTAGAATCGATTGCAAATCTGCAAAAGAAGTTTTACAAAAAGATGTTAAAAATATTGTTTCAAAACAAATCTTTGCTAGATGGCAAGCTATACTCTCATGTTTTGATTTTAATATTGAATATATCAAAGGAGATAATAATTCATTACCTGATTTCCTAACTAGAGAGTTTCTTCAAAATCCTGCAGAAAAGTCATGAGTGAATCCAAGTTTCAAGCCTCTCAAATTTATTCAAAGCCCTTAGGGTATACAAACTTTCCAATCCTTTCAGAATTCCCTAGTACTACTAAACCTTCATTTTCTCAGATGTGTAACCATAAGACTCCTAAGTGTTTACATTCAAACCCTTGTTATACCAAACCTTTTGATAAAACCATTCCCGAATCACCTGCAATACTAGAATTTGATTCTAGTATATATTCCAAACCCAACCATCAAAATAGAACTCTTATTCAAGCTGATGATGGTACTTCTTACCATATTCAAAATTGGAGTAATAGCACTTTTTGGCCAAAATACTATGATGGAAAGAATAGTTCTATACAACAATATTACAATATTTTGTATAGGCAGATGGCCGAAAAGGAACATATAGCAAATGAAAGATTTCAAAATAGTTATCATAGGTCATGGGAAAGAACATTAGCCAGAAGCAAATATTCTCATGAAGAATACCTAGAAGATTTACGCCAAGAGACAATTTTATGCTCAAAAGATGTTTCAAGGAATATAATAGAAATTCAAAGTTTTACAGAAATCCAGGGAAGAATTCCTGGACATCTTCAATGGAAAAGAAGACCTAATCAAAGTCCAAAAGAAATTTGCAAACCCTACTATTTTACATGGTGGTGGTCTCCAAGCAGCAACAATTCAGAAGAAAGTTCATCAGAAAGCTCAAAATCAGAATTCGATCCTTTTGGTGGTCCTTGTGGTCAAGACCCATTTGATCTATGAATATCTTCTAAAAATTCAAAAGAAAAGAAAAAGAAAGAAAAGAAAAAGAAAAATTCAAAAGAAAAGAAAAAAGGAGAAAAAGAAAAAGAAAGAAAAGAAAAAGAAAAATTCAAAAGAAAAGAAAAAAGGAGAAAAAGAAAAAGAAAGAAAAGAAAAAGAAAAATTCAAAAGAAAAGAAAAAAGAGAAAAAGAAAAAGAAAAAAGAGAAAAACAAAAGGAAAAGAAGAAAAATTCAAAACTCCTACTTAAATACCCAGTTCAAGTACCTCCAAAAACTCACCATCAAAAACCTATATTACCAAATCCAATATTCAAAACATAACCCTCACTAGATATCATAATGCTCCAGATCTAGTTACTTTAAAGGGTATTATTTCAAAGTATTTTCCTAAAGGATGTCAATGGTATCCTAACCATCCTTTAAAAACTCAAAATTTTTATGAATTCATTCTTGTCGACTCTGGATCTATTGAATTAGTTCATACCTCTGACCCTACAAATCCAGATCGTATTTCGTATTCAAAATGTATTATCAAAAGAGTTTTCAAATCAGATGAATGGACCTTTCCATTCAATGAAAAACATTTTTCTATTCCTTATAATCCCAGAGGATATAATTATCCTGATTACAAAATGGCTTGGTTTAGAACCTTTCTTTTTAGACCATTCGATCATTCATGGTTCTTTACCTTTCACCCAGATTTCATAAAAACTGTTTTTCCTATCTGGTTCTTAGAATGGTGCATGGATTTTGGACCTATACCTTCCATTCTCCCTCCAGATGTCATGGAAGCCTACTCATATTATACTACAAAAAATTCAAAAACCACTACTCCTCATGTTTCAAACATTAATTGTTTGGACAAAGACAAAAAGATTTCATCAAAAATCTCATATGAATCAGAATCTGATAATAATGAGATTAATAAAATCCGCTTTCAATATGGAACAAAAGCCTTTTATAATAATAGATATTCCCCTCCGGATATTCTATTCGAAGAAAGAGCTCATTTCAAAAGCAATGCCAAATACGATGGCCAATCTATCCATGAATGGAACATAGATGGCAAATCAGAATATGAGATCCTTAATACTCTTCAAGAAATGGGCATGGCTAGAGTTGCTTATAAAGCCCAGAATCAAAGAGAAGAGAGCGTCGCCGCTCTTATTATTACTGGCTTCACTGGTCAGCTAAAAAACTGGTGGGATAACTCCCTTACTCTCACCGACAAACAAAATATTCTTCAACATACCATTGAGGTTGAAGAACCCGATGGAACTATTAATAACAAAAACGATGCTTGTGACATGTTAATACTTACTATTGGCATGTATTTCATTGGTAATCCTAAAGAAGAACTTGATTCAACACAAGTTGTATTATCTAATATAAGATGCCCTACATTATCTGATTATAGATGGTACAAAGATGTTTTCCTTACTCATATATTAAAAAGAAATGATTGCAATGCTTCATTTTGGAAAGAAAGATTCATAGCTGGACTTCCTAAACTTTTCGGTGAAAGAATTCATCAAAAGCTTAAGGAAGCTACTGGTCAAAGTGACATTCCTTTTGAAACAATTACATATGGTCAATTATTTGCTTTTGTCAAAAAAGAAGGACTAGCTTTGTGTTCAGAATTGAAAATACAATCTAAGTACGGATCTGAAAAGAATAGATACCGTAAGGAGGTTGGTTCATTCTGCGAAGCTTTTGGATTACAAAAGATTCAAGCTCCTTCTTCTAGATTAAAAACAAAGCATTTTCCTAAAAAACGTTATAAAAATGATTTCAAAGAAAAATTTTACAAAAGGCCTAAATTTTCAAAAAGAAAAACTTTTAAAAAGAATTTTGACAATTTTCAATTTACTTGTTTCAAATGTCACAAAAAAGGTCATAAAGCTAATGAATGCTCTTTACAAAAGAAGATTAATGAAATATTTCATGATGATGAAATCCTGAGAGACAAGATTTCTTCATTATTAATTTCTGATGGTAATTCTCAAAATGAATATTCAAATAATTCTAATTCAAGTTCTGATTTAGAAGAAGTTTTCACAAGCTCAGAATCTAATATAGACAAGTCCTCTTGTCAAGGATTCTGTCCAATAAACATTAATGTCATTTCAAAAGACAATACAGAACAAGAACTCTTGTTCGATCTTATTGATAAAGTTCCAGATCTAGAAGAAAAACAGAAATATCTTCTTAGGTTAAGGAACATTGTTCTTAACAATCATCCTCCTAATAAAGAGAAACCTCCTATTATCATTGAACCATTCAGTATTTCAAAACTTTTCAACAAAGCTCCTTCCTCTTCTTTAATCACAACAGATATTACTATTAATGATCTTCAGCGAGAGATTAATACTCTGAAAGCTGAAATTCAAAACCTCTATTCTGCGATTAATAATCTTCACTCCAAAGATTTGGATTTAGAAACCAAATTATCTATTTTCAAAAGCACTTTTGATATTCCTGAAAGCTCTTCAAAAAACCAAGTGATAAATACTACATTGAGTACTTCAGACAATGAAGCTATTCAAAGTATCGAACACATAGCTTTTCAAAAATGGTATTCAATTATAAATTTAATTATTGATGACTTTCAGATCAGTGCTTCCTGTCTTATAGATAGTGGAGCTGATCAGAATTGCATAAGAGAAGGTCTTATTCCTTCAATTTATTATGAAAAAACAAATGAAAGGCTTGTTGCAGCTAATGCTACTCCTCTTCATATTAAATACAAACTTTCAAAAGCTTTCATTTGCAATGATGGTTATTGTTTCAAAACTAATTTCATTCTTATCAAAAATTTAAGTCAAGATATTATTTTGGGTAACCCCTTCTTGACTATTATTTATCCTTTCAAAGATAATGGTACTGGTATTACTACCAATATCATGGGAAAAGATATTCATTTCAAATTTGTTAATCCTATTAAAGAAAGAGAAGTATCTCTTCTTCAAAATTACTATATTTCTCAAATTAATGCTATTGAATTCAAAAAATCTCATATAGATTTTCTCAAAAAAGAAGTTTCTTACTTTCGTATTAAAAATGAACTTCTTAAAAAGGATATTCAAAATAGAATTTTAGATTTCGAAAATATTTTGAAAAAAGAAGTATGCTCTGATCTTCCCAATGCTTTCTGGGAAAGAAAAAAGCATATTGTTTCATTACCTTATATTACTGGTTTCAATGAAAAATCTATAATAACAAAAGCAAGACCTATTCAAATGAATCATGATCTTCTCAACATCTGCAAGGATGAAATCAAATCCCTTCTTTCCAAAAGGCTCATAAGACTCTCTAAGTCACCTTGGAGCTGTCCTGCCTTTTATGTTAATAATCAAGCAGAGAAAGAAAGAGGAGTCCCCAGACTCGTTATTAATTACAAACCACTCAATGATGTTCTGGAATGGATTAGATATCTTATTCCTAATAAAAAAGATCTGATCAAAAGATTGCATAAAGCATGCATTTTTTCAAAATTCGATCTTAAGTCTGACTTTTGGCAGAAACAGATCAGAGATGAAGACAAAAACAAAACTGTTTTCACATTCCTTTATCCTCATCTCTATATTATTGAGTCTGATATTCATACTAATCTTATTAAAAAGATTAAAGTTCAAGATAATTCATTCTCTTGTTTAAAAATACCTATACCTAAGGCATCAAGGTCTTATGATAGCAGGTATAGCAGTATTCTTATACAAAGAATTCAAACTAATCATGCATCTCATACATTCATAAAGCAAAGTATTTATTGCATAAAAGAAAATTTTTCAAAAATATTATTTCATGTCTATATAAAGGACATCAAAGGAGATGATGATTCATTACCCTTACCTGTTATCCTAACTAGAGAATTTATCCTACAGAAAACCATGAGCAAATTCAGACCCCAAACTTCTCAAAACTATTCAAAATCCTTGGTTAATGTTAACCAATTCCATACCCTTTCTGATTTTCCAAGTTTACCTTCTCCTTCTTATTCTCAAGCTGTTAAAGCACCCACAACTCCTACCCCAAATGGTATCAGAGCCTCTTGTTTGGCTGTGATACGAAAAGACAATTTCAAAAATTTTGATTATTGAATACTTGTGATAATTTCATAAGTATTAATTGTTGAACTAAGGTTCTGAATATTTACTGGATTCATAAGTATTATTTGCAGCACTAGAAGGTGTGTTGGTAAGCGTGAATCCGTTGGTCAGCCTAAGTGGATTGGTGGTCCCGGTAGTGTTCCCGCATTTATAGCAAAGCAAATACTTACTTATTGTTGACAAGAAATATTCATACACTTTTAGCAAAACAATTAGAACTTATTGCAGTTACAACAAGTTATTCATGGCATCAAGATTTAGAAATTTATTTTCGAAACACAGTTCAAGTAGCTCTAATATTATTCAATCACATGAATTGCATATACAGGATAATAATCATTCAAACTGGACTATACCTGAACAACAAATTGAGACTATGTATCATATTGGTCCCCTTGATTTCAAAACTGCTTTTTCAGTCAAAACTCATGAAGAGACTATTTCAATTCAAAAAGAATTTCAAAGTTTAAATCTTCTGTCAAATATTTCTATCAAAAAATATTTGGAAAAGAATTATAGATATATTCATTTTGGTTTAATTCAAGTTGCTATTAAACCTCTTGTTCATATTGGCATTGATGCTCCTGTTTACCTTGCTTTAAGGGACAACAGGTTAAAAAGATACAAATCTTCTTTACTCGCTATGATTCAAACAAATATTTGCAATGGTCCTATCTATTTCAATTGTGCTCCTGATTTTTCAATAGATATTACTGATCCTTTATTAATAGATTCATTAATTCTTGATATTCATTTACAAAGCAATGAATTCAAAAATCTTTGCAAAAATTTTGCTGTTATATATCGTGTTTATTTTGCGTTATGTCTTCACAGCTCAATCCAAAATTCATTATGCATCCTACTTCCAAAGAAGAAACTGTTATGCTTCAAATAGAAGCAGACAGCTCTAATTACTTTGTCCCCAAAAGACTCAAGTGGAATGAAATAACCATTCCCAATGAATTCATAATCAATAATCCTCAAATACCAAGAGGAATTGAAAGACACGAAGTCTCAGAAATAGAAGAAGACTCTGAAGGAAGAATACTCCTCAGATTCAACTCTATGAGACAGAATGATGTTGTTCCCAACATCAGGATTCAAGAAATCAAATCCAGAGCCTCTTTTTCAGATAACTCTGGTTATCAAAACTTCAAAGTCAATTTCAAAACTCCAATTCCTTCTTATCAAGAATCTGTTAACCCAGGTTCCCCTACTGCAAGTTCTCCTACTGATTTTCAAATGGAAAATTGCATTTCAATGATTTTCTCTGAAAACTTTACTCCAAATTTCAAATATCTTTATAAGAGTTTCAGTGATGAAACGATTAGAAAAGATTGGTTTTTAAAATTTGACAAAGAATTTCGAATAAAATTAAATGATATTTGGAAAGAAGAACTTCAAAACAAATACAGGTCAAACATTTCTCTTTTGAATTGGTTTGACACTTATTGCAAAATAAACAATATTTGTAACATTTCTGATGAAGATCATTCTTTAAATCAGATTAATGTTCAAAAAAGTATTTACAAAAAATGGGAACTTGACAATGGTGTTACTGTTTCCTCTGTTCATCCTCCTTTACAAAATATAAAGATTTCTTTAGAAAAAGGTAAAATCCCAGCTACCCCTTTTCGAACAGGAGAGGGAGATGTTGCTAAGGATGTCAAAAAGGTTATTGAACAAAATAATTTTTCAAATCAAATTCTTCATACTATTGCAGAACAGGTGGATAGCCTATCGGTGAAATATGATTCAAAACCCTTTGATTCCAAATTTCCAAATAGTATTTCTACTCCTCATTTTATTCCAAGAAGCCTTCCTACTAATATTGAAAAGAATTTGCAACTCCCTGCAAGTTCTAGCCTCATTGATAGAATTTCAAAAAAGCTCGTTGAAACTTCATTTTCCCAAAACAATGAAGCTTCAATCTCTTAAAAAACCACTACTCCTCATGTTTCAAACATTAATTGTTTAGGCAAAGACAAAAAGATTTCATCAAAAATCTCATATGAATCAGAATCTGATAATAATGAGATTAATAAAATCCGCTTTCAATCTGGAACAAAAGCCTTTTATAATAATAGATATTCCACTCCGGATATTCTATTCGAAGAAAGAGCTCATTTCAAAAGCAATGCCAAATACGATGGCCAATCTATCCATGAATGGAACATAGATGGCAAATCAGAATATGAGATCCTTAATACTCTTCAAGAAATGGGCATGGCTAGAGTTGCTTATAAAGCCCAGAATCAAAGAGAAGAGAGCGTCGCCGCTCTTATTATTACTGGCTTCACTGGTCAGCTAAAAAACTGGTGGGATAACTCCCTTACTCTCACCGACAAACAAAATATTCTTCAACATACCATTGAGGTTGAAGAACCCGATGGAACTATTAATAACAAAAACGATGCTTGTGACATGTTAATACTTACTATTGGCATGTATTTCATTGGTAATCCTAAAGAAGAACTTGATTCAACACAAGTTGTATTATCTAATATCAGATGCCCTACATTATCTGATTATAGATGGTACAAAGATGTTTTCCTTACTCATATATTAAAAAGAAATGATTGCAATGCTTCATTTTGGAAAGAAAGATTCATAGCTGGACTTCCTAAACTTTTCGGTGAAAGAATTCATCAAAAGCTTAAGGAAGCTACTGGTCAAAGTGACATTCCTTTTGAAACAATTACATATGGTCAATTATTTGCTTTTGTCAAAAAAGAAGGACTAGCTTTGTGTTCAGAATTGAAAATACAATCTAAGTATGGATCTGAAAAGAATAGATACCGTAAGGAGGTTGGTTCATTCTGCGAAGCTTTTGGATTACAAAAGATTCAAGCTCCTTCTTCTAGATTAAAAACAAAGCATTTTCCTAAAAAACGTTATAAAAATGATTTCAAAGAAAAATTTTACAAAAGGCCTAAATTTTCAAAAAGAAAAACTTTTAAAAAGAATTTTGACAATTTTCAATTTACTTGTTTCAAATGTCACAAAAAAGGTCATAAAGCTAATGAATGCTCTTTACAAAAGAAGATTAATGAAATATTTCATGATGATGAAATCCTGAGAGACAAGATTTCTTCATTATTAATTTCTGATGGTAAGTCTCAAAATGAATATTCAAATAATTATAATTCAAGTTCTGATTTAGAAGAAGTTTTCACAAGCTCAGAATCTAATATAGACAAGTCCTCTTGTCAAGGATTCTGTCCAATAAACATTAATGTCATTTCAAAAGACAATACAGAACAAGAACTCTTGTTCGATCTTATTGATAAAGTTTCAGATCTAGAAGAAAAACAGAAATATCTTCTTAGGTTAAGGAACATTGTTCTTAACAATCATCCTCCTAATAAAGAGAAACCTCCTATTATCATTGAACCATTCAGTATTTCAAAACTTTTCAACAAAGCTCCTTCCTCTTCTTTAATCACAACAGATATTACTATTAATGATCTTCAGCGAGAGATTAATACTCTGAAAGCTGAAATTCAAAACCTCTATTCTGAGATTAATAATCTTCATTCCAAAGATTTGGATTTAGAAACCAAATTATCTATTTTCAAAAGTACTTTTGATATTCCTACTTTTGATACTCCTGAAAGCTCTTCAAAAAACCAGGTGATAGATACTACATTGAGTACTTCAGACAATGAAGCTATTCTAAGTATCGAACACATAGCTTTTCAAAAATGGTATTCAATTATAAATTTAATTATTGATGACTTTCAGATCAGTGCTTCCTGTCTTATAGATAGTGGAGCTGATCAGAATTGCATAAGAGAAGGTCTTATTCCTTCAATTTATTATGAAAAAACAAATTAAAGGCTTGTGGCAGCTAATGCTACTCCTCTTCTTATTAAATACAAACATTCAAAAGCTTTCATTTGCAATGATGGTTATTGTTTCAAAACCAATTTCATTCTTGTCAAAAATTTACGTCAAGATATTATTTTGGGTAACCCCTTCTTGACTATTATTTATCCTTTCAAAGTTAATGGTACTGGTATTACTACCAATATCATGGGAAAAGATATTCATTTCAAATTTGTTAATCCTATTAAAGAAAGAGAAGTATCTCTTCTTCAAAATTACTATATTTCTCAAATTAATGCTATTGAATTCAAAAAATCTCATATAGATTTTCTCAAAGAAGAATTCTCTTACTTTCGTATTGAAAATGAACTTCTTAAAAAGGATATTCAAAATAGAATTTTAGATTTCGAAAATATTTTGAAAAAAGAAGTATTCTCTGATCTTCCCAATGCTTTCTGGGAAAGAAAAAAGCATATTGTTTCATTACCTTATATTACTGGTTTCAATGAAAAATCTATAATAACAAAAGCAAGACCTATTCAAATGAATCATGATCTTCTCAACATCTGCAAGGATGAAATCAAATCCCTTCTTTCCAAAAGGCTCATAAGACCCTCTAAGTCACCTTGGAGCTGTCCTGACTTTTATGTTAATAATCAAGCAGAGAAAGAAAGAGGAGTCCCCAGACTCGTTATTAATTACAAACCACTCAATGATGTTCTGGAATGGATTAGATATCCTATTCCTAATAAAAAAGATCTGATCAAAAGATTGCATAAAGCATGGAAAAATTCAAAAGAAAAGAAAAAAGGAGAAAAAGAAAAAGAAAGAAAAGAAAAAGAAAAATTCAAAAGAAAAGAAAAAAGAGAAAAAGAAAAAGAAAAAAGAGAAAAACAAAAGGAAAAGAAGAAAAATTCAAAATTCCTCTCATCAGATAGATTTATTAAAATTTTGAGTCAGAAGTTTCTCGGTGAAACGAGTACTCAATAATTTTGATAAAACAGACTAACTACTTTGGTCATTTTATTCAAAAGCAGGTACCAAATTCAAAAGCTGTCTTCCATTTTGTCAAAAGATGGACGAATCATTCAAAAGCAGCCATTCACTATTCAAAAAGCAAGCAGCCAAACACTGTAGCAAAAGTCACTATTCATATCACTGTAGCAGCCGACACATCACTGTAGCAGTCACTATTCCAACAACTAATAGAGACATTTCAACAACCGCACTCAGCCTGTGATCAAATGCAGATCAAATTCAAATTCAAATGCAGATTCAAGAGAAGACTCTGACTATAAATAAGTCAGTGGACATCAAACAAAGAACACACAAAAATTTTAGAATCATACAATTTAGAGAAAAAATTTCATCTAAGCATAAATTCCAATCCTTGTATTCCAACATTCAACCTCTCATATCCCTTTCAAATCCCTGTATTCAATCCTTGTAATTCATATCTCCATTAATTCAAAGTAAGTTTTATTCAAAGTTTTATTGTTTTCAATTTGTTATTTACATTCATACTCTGATAATTCATACCATGTCCATATTCATGCATACAATTATCCTGTTCAAAGCGATCCAATCCCAAATGGTATCAGAGCCTCTTGTTTGGCTGTGATACGAAAAGACAATTTCAAAAATTTTGATTATTGAATATTTGTGATAATTTCATAAGTATTAATTGTTGAACTAAGGTTCTGAATATTTACTGGATTCATAAGTATTATTTGCTGCACTAGAAGGTGTGTTGGTAAGCGTGAATCCGTTGGTCAGCCTAAGTGGATTGGTGGTCCCGGTAGTGTTCCCGCATTTATAGCAAAGCAAATACTTACTTATTGTTGACAAGAAATATTCATACACTTTTAGCAAAACAATTAGAACTTATTGCAGTTACAACAAGTTATTCATGGCATCAAGATTTAGAAATTTATTTTCGAAACACATTTCAAGTAGCTCTAATATTATTCAATCACATGAATTGCATATACATGATAATAATCATTCAAACTGGACTATACCTGAACAACAAATTGAGACTATGTATCATATTGGTCCCCTTGATTTCAAAACTGCTTTTTCAGTCAAAACTCATGAAGAGACTATTTCAATTCAAAAAGAATTTCAAAGTTTAAATCTTCTGTCAAATATTTCTACCAAAAAATATTTGGAAAAGAATTATAGATATATTCATTTTGGTTTAATTCAAGTTGCTATTAAACCTCTTGTTCATATTGGCATTGATGCTCCTGTTTACCTTGCTTTAAGGGACAACAGGTTAAAAAGATACAAATCTTCTTTACTCGCTATGATTCAAACAAATATTTGCAATGGTCCTATCTATTTCAATTGTGCTCCTGATTTTTCAATAGATATTACTGATCCTTTATTAATAGATTCATTAATTCTTGATATTCATTTACAAAGCAATGAATTCAAAAATCTTTGCGAAAATTTTGCTGTTATATATCGTGTTTATTTTCGCGTTATGTCTTCACAGCTCAATCCAAAATTCATTATGCATCCTACTTCCAAAGAAGAAACTGTTATGCTTCAAATAGAAGCAGACGTCTCTAATTACTTTGTCCCCAAAAGACTCAAGTGGAATGAAATAACCATTCCCAATGAATTCATAATCAATAATCCTCAAATACCAAGAGGAATTGAAAGACACGAAGTCTCCGAAATAGAAGAAGACTCTGAAGGAAGAATACTCCTCAGATTCAACTCTATGAGACAGAATGATGTTGTTCCCAACATCAGGATTCAAGAAATCAATTCCAGAGCCTCTTTTTCAGATAACTCTGGTTATCAAAACTTCAAAGTCAATTTCAAAACTCCAATTCCTTCTTATCAAGAATCTGTTAACCCAGGTTCCCCTACTGCAAGTTCTCCTACTGATTTTCAAACGGAAAATTGCATTCCAATGATTTTCTCTGAAAACTTTACTCCAAATTTCAAATATCTTTATAAGAGTTTCAGTGATGAAACGATTAGAAAAGATTGGTTTTTAAAATTTGACAAAGAATTTCGAATAAAATTAAATGATATTTGGAAAGAAGAACTTCAAAACAAATACAGGTCAAACATTTCTCTTTTGAATTGGTTTGACACTTATTGCAAAATAAACAATATTTGTAACATTTCTGATGAAGATCATTCTTTAAATCAGATTAATGTTCAAAAAAGTATTTACAAAAAATGGGAACTTGACAATGGTGTTACTGTTTCCTCTGTTCATCCTCCTTTACAAAATATAAAGATTTCTTTAGAAAAAGGTAAAATCCCAGCTACCCCTTTTCGAACAGGAGAGGGAGATGTTGCTAAGGATGTCAAAAAGGTTATTGAACAAAATAATTTTTCAAATCAAATTCTTCATACTATTGCAGAACAGGTGGATAGCCTATCGGTGAAATATGATTCAAAACCCTTTGATTCCAAATTTCCAAATAGTATTTCTACTCCTCATTTTATTCCAAGAAGCCTTCCTACTAATATTGAAAAGAATTTGCAACTCCCTGCAAGTTCTAGCCTCATTGATAGAATTTCAAAAAAGCTCGTTGAAACTTCATTTTCCCAAAACAATGAAGCTTCAATCTCTTCAAAAACCACTACTCCTCATGTTTCAAACATTAATTGTTTAGACAAAGACAAAAAGATTTCATCAAAAATCTCATATGAATCAGAATCTGATAATAATGAGATTAATAAAATCCGCTTTCAATCTGGAACAAAAGCCTTTTATAATAATAGATATTCCCCTCCGGATATTCTATTCGAAGAAAGAGCTCATTTCAAAAGCAATGCCAAATACGATGGCCAATCTATCCATGAATGGAACATAGATGGCAAATCAGAATATGAGATCCTTAATACTCTTCAAGAAATGGGCATGGCTAGAGTTGCTTATAAAGCCCAGAATCAAAGAGAAGAAAGCGTCGCCGCTCTTATTATTACTGGCTTCACTGGTCAGCTAAAAAACTGGTGGGATAACTCCCTTACTCTCACCGACAAACAAAATATTCTTCAACATACCATTGAGGTTGAAGAACCCGATGGAACTATTAATAACAAAAACGATGCTTGTGACATGTTAATACTTACTATTGGCATGTATTTCATTGGTAATCCTAAAGAAGAACTTGATTCAACACAAGTTGTATTATCTAATATCAGATGCCCTACATTATCTGATTATAGATGGTACAAAGATGTTTTCCTTACTCATATATTAAAAAGAAATGATTGCAATGCTTCATTTTGGAAAGAAAGATTCATAGCTGGACTTCCTAAACTTTTCGGTGAAAGAATTCATCAAAAGCTTAAGGAAGCTACTGGTCAAAGTGACATTCCTTTTGAAACAATTACATATGGTCAATTATTTGCTTTTGTCAAAAAAGAAGGACTAGCTTTGTGTTCAGAATTGAAAATACAATCTAAGTACGGATCTGAAAAGAATAGATACCGTAAGGAGGTTGGTTCATTCTGCGAAGCTTTTGGATTACAAAAGATTCAAGCTCCTTCTTCTAGATTAAAAACAAAGCATTTTCCTAAAAAACGTTATAAAAATGATTTCAAAGAAAAATTTTACAAAAGGCCTAAATTTTCAAAAAGAAAAACTTTTAAAAAGAATTTTGACAATTTTCAATTTACTTGTTTCAAATGTCACAAAAAAGGTCATAAAGCTAATGAATGCTCTTTACAAAAGAAGATTAATGAAATATTTCATGATGATGAAATCCTGAGAGACAAGATTTCTTCATTATTAATTTCTGATGGTAATTCTCAAAATGAATATTCAAATAATTCTAATTCAAGTTCTGATTTAGAAGAAGTTTTCACAAGCTCAGAATCTAATATATACAAGTCCTCTTGTCAAGGATTCTGTCCAATAAACATTAATGTCATTTCAAAAGACAATACAGAACAAGAACTCTTGTTCGATCTTATTGATAAAGTTCTAGATCTAGAAGAAAAACAGAAATATCTTCTTAGGTTAAGGAACATTGTTCTTAACAATCATCCTCCTAATAAAGAGAAACCTCCTATTATCATTGAACCATTCAGTATTTCAAAACTTTTTATCAAAGCTCCTTCCTCTTCTTTAATCACAACAGATATTACTATTAATGATCTTCAGCGAGAGATTAATACTCTGAAAGCTGAAATTCAAAACCTCTATTCTGCGATTAATAATCTTCATTCCAAAGATTTGAATTTAGAAACCAAATTATCTATTTTCAAAAACACTTTTGATATTCCTGAAAGCTCTTCAAAAAACCAAGTGATAAATACTACATTGAGTACTTCAGACAATGAAGCTATTCAAAGTATCGAACACATAGCTTTTCAAAAATGGTATTCAATTATAAATTTAATTATTGATGACTTTCAGATTAGTGCTTCCTGTCTTATAGATAGTGGAGCTGATCAGAATTGCATAAGAGAAGGTCTTATTCCTTCAATTTATTATGAAAAAACAAATGAAAGGCTTGTGGCAGCTAATGCTACTCCTCTTCATATTAAATACAAACTTTCAAAAGCTTTCATTTGCAATGATGGTTATTGTTTCAAAACCAATTTCATTCTTGTCAAAAATTTAAGTCAAGATATTATTTAGGGTAACCCCTTCTTGACTATTATTTATCCTTTCAAAGTTAATGGTACTGGTATTACTACCAATATCATGGGAAAAGATATTCATTTCAAATTTGTTAATCCTATTAAAGAAAGAGAAGTATCTCTTCTTCAAAATTACTATATTTCTCAAATTAATGCTATTGAATTCAAAAAATCTCATATAGATTTTCTCAAAGAAGAAGTCTCTTACTTTTGTATTGAAAATGAACTTCTTAAAAAGGATATTCAAAACAGAATTTTAGATATTGAAAATATTTTGAAAAAAGAAGTATGCTCTGATCTTCCCAATGCTTTCTGGGAAAGAAAAAAGCATATTGTTTCTTTACCTTATATTACTGGTTTCAATGAAAAATCTATAATAACAAAAGCAAGACCTATTCAAATGAATCATGATCTTCTCAACATCTGCAAAGATGAAATCAAATCTCTTCTTTCCAAAAGGCTCATAAGACCCTCTAAGTCACCTTGGAGTTGTCCTGCCTTTTATGTTAATAATCAAGCAGAGAAAGAAAGAGGAGTCCCCAGACTCGTCATTAATTACAAACCACTCAATGATGTTCTGGAATGGATTAGATATCCTATTCCTAATAAAAGAGATCTGATCAAAAGATTGCATAAAGCATGCATTTTTTCAAAATTCGATCTTAAGTTTTGCTTTTGGCAGATACAGATCAGAGAAGAAGACAAGTACAAGACTGCCTTCACTGTTCCTTTTGGTCATTACGAATGGAATGTAATGCCATTTGGTTTAAAAAAATGCTCCTTACGAATTTCAAAATATTATGAACGATATTTTCAATAACTATTCTGATTTCTCTATTGTTTATATAGATGATATTTTGATATTTTCTCAAAATATAGAGCAGCATTTCAAACATCTCAAAACTTTTATTTATATTTGCAAAAAAATGGTTTAGCTTTGAACAGGATAATTGTATGCATGAATATGGACATGGTATGAATTATCAGAGTATGAAAGTAAATAACTAATTGAAAACAATAAAACTTTGAATAAAACTTACTTTGAATTAATGGAGATATGAATTACAAGGATTGAATACAGGAATTTGAAAGGGATATGAGAGGTTGAATGTTGGAATACAAGGATTGGAATTTATGCTTAGATGAAATTTTTTCTCTAAATTGTATGATTCTAAAATTTTTGTGTGTCTTTGTTTGATGTCCACTGACTTATTTATAGTCAGAGTCTTCTCTTGAATCTGCATTTGAATTTGAATTTGATCTGCATTTGATCACAGGCTGAGTGCGGTTGTTGAAATGTCTCTATTAGTTGTTGGAATAGTGACTGCTACAGTAATGTGTCGGCTGCTACAGTGATATGAATAGTGACCTTTGCTACAGTTTTTGGCTGCTTGCTTTTTGAATAGTGAATGGCTGCTTTTGAATGATTCGTCCATCTTTTGACAAAGTGGAAGACAGCTTTTGAATTTGGTACCTGCTTTTGAATAAAATGACCAAAGTAGTTGGTCTGTTTTATCAAAATTATTGAGTACTCGTTTCACCGAGAAACTTCTGAATCAAAATTTTAATAAATCTATCTGATGAGAGGAATTTTGAATTTTTCTTCTTTTCCTTTTGTTTTTCTCTTTTTTCTTTTTCTTTTTCTCTTTTTTTCTTTTCTTTTGAATTTTTCTTTTTCTTTTCTTTCTTTTTCTTTTTCTCCTTTTTTCTTTTCTTTTGAATTTTTCTTTTTCTTTTCTTTCTTTTTCTTTTCTTTTGAATTTTTAGAAGATATTCATAGATCAAATGGGTCTTGACCACAAGGACCACCAAAAGGATCGAATTCTGATTTTGAGCTTTCTGATGAAATATCTTCAGCTTCAGAATTTATCTTCTTGAATTTACAGAATTGAAGATATTCTTTGAAGGTTTCTGGGTCTTTCTCCATCATTTGAAATACTTCAATCTGTTCTTTGGAGAGGGAACAGACATTAGCTTCTTTCTTCTTTTTATTCTTGCTGGTTGATGAATTATTGCTGGCTGGTTTCTCCCATTGAGGTTTTTCACCAGTGGTAATAAAAGTTTTGACAACTTGAAGGTTGCAATATTTTGTAGAATAATTTGTCCACCATTTAACTTTGAATTCTCTAACAATAGAGATGGGATTTGGAAGCGGGAAAAATTGTTTGAAGGCAAAGCTCCAACAAATTATCCAAGTGACTTTGAATTCGGAGAAAAAATGAATATCTGTGAGAGATCTTTCAACAGGAGTTTTTGAGTTTTTTGTAGTATAATATGAGTAGGCTTCCATGACATCTGGAGGGAGAATGGAAGGTATAGGTCCAAAATCCATCCACCATTCTAAGAACCAGATAGGAAAAGCAGTTTTTATGAAATCTGGGTGAAAGGTAAAGAACCATGAATGATCGAATGGTCTAAAAAGAAAGGTTCTAAACCAAGCCATTTTGTAATCAGGATAATTATATCCTCTGGGATTATAAGGAATAGCAAAATGTTTTTCATTGAATGGAAAGGTCCATTCATCTGATTTGAAAACTCTTTTGATAATACATTTTGAATACGAAATACGATCTGGATTTGTAGGGTCAGAGGTATGAACTAATTCAACAGATCCAGAGTCGACAAGAATGAATTCATAATAATTTTGAGTTTTTAAAGGATTGTCAGGATACCATTGACATCCTTTAGGAAAATACTTTGAAATAATACCCTTTAAAGTAACTAGTTCTGGAGCATTATGATATCTAGTGAGGGTTATGTTTTGAATTATGGATTTGGTAATATAGGTTTTTGATGGTGAGTTTTTGGAGGTACTTGAACTGGGTATTTGAGTAGGAGTTGTGGGTGCTTTAACAGCTTGAGAATAAGAAGGAGAAGGTAAACTTGGAAAATCAGAAAGGGCTTGAAATTGGTTAACATTAACCAAGGATTTTGAATAGTTTTGAGAAGTTTGGGGTCTGAATTTGCTCATGGTTTTCTGTAGGATAAATTCTCGAGTTAGGATAACAGGTAAGGGTAATGAATCATCATCTCCTTTGATGTCCTTTATATAGACATGAAATAATATTTTTGAAAAATTTTCTTTTTTGCAATAAATACTTTGCTTTATGAATGTATGAGATGCATGATTAGTTTGAATTCTTTGTATAAGAATACTGCTATACCTGCTATCATAAGACCTTGATGCCTTAGGTATAGGTATTTTTAAACAAGAGAATGAATTATCTTGAACTTTAATCTTTTTAATAAGATTAGTATGAATATCAGACTCAATAATATAGAGATGAGGATAAAGGAAAGTGAAAACAGTTTTGTTTTAGTCTTCATCTCTGATCTGTTTCTGCCAAAAGTCAGACTTAAGTTCTTTTCTTTCTTTTTCTTTTTCTCCTTTTTTCTTTTCTTTTGAATTTTTCTTTTTCTTTTCTTTCTTTTTCTTTTCTTTTGAATTTTTAGAAGGGTCTTGACCACAAGGACCACCAAAAGGATCGAATTCTGATTTTGAGCTTTCTGATGAACTTTCTTCTGAATTGTTGCTGCTTGGAGACCACCACCATGTAAAATAGTAGGGTTTGCAAATTTCTTTTGGACTTTGATTAGGTCTTCTTTTCCATTGAAGATGTCCAGGAATTCTTCCCTGGATTTCTGTAAAACTTTGAATTTCTACTATATTCCTTGAAACATCTTTTGAGCATAAAATTGTCTCTTGGCGTAAATCTTCTAGGTATTCTTCATGAGAATATTTGCTTCTGGCTAATGTTCTTTCCCATGACCTATGATAACTATTTTGAAATCTTTCATTTGCTATATGTTCCTTTTCGGCCATCTGCCTATACAAAATATTGTAATATTGTTGTATAGAACTATTCTTTCCATCATAGTATTTTGGCCAAAAAGTGCTATTACTCCAATTTTGAATATGGTAAGAAGTACCATCATCAGCTTGAATAAGAGTTCTATTTTGATGGTTGGGTTTGGAATATATACTAGAATCAAATTCTAGTATTGCAGGTGATTTGGGAATGGTTTTATCAAAAGGTTTGGTATAACAAGGGTTTGAATGTAAACATTTAGGAGTCTTATGGTTACACATCTGAGAAAATGAATGTTTAGTAGTACTAGGGAATTCTGAAAGGATTGGAAAGTTTGTATACCCTAAGGGCTTTGAATAAATTTGAGAGGCTTGAAACTTGGATTCACTCATGACTTTTCTGCAGGATTTTGAAGAAACTCTCTAGTTAGGAAATCAGGTAATGAATTATTATCTCCTTTGATATATTCAATATTAAAATCAAAACATGAGAGTATAGCTTGCCATCTAGCAAAGTTTTGTTTTGAAACAATATTTTTGACATCTTTTTGTAAAACTTCTTTTGCAGATTTGCAATCGATTCTAAGAAGAAATTTTTTATTGAAAATATCGTCTTGGAATTTGGTAATACACAAAACTATTGAAAGTATTTCTTTTTTGATAGTAGAATAATTCTTTTGGGAATCACTCCAAACATAACGAGAAAACGAGCATAAAAATAATGAAGATATGCATCGAAATGAAGGAAATATTGATCGTAACTAGAAAATGTGCATCAAAATGAAGAAATATGCATCGAGACGAAGAAAATGTTGATCATATCGAGAAAATGAGAATCATAATGATAGAAATATGCATCGAAAAGAAGAAAATGTTGATCATATCGAGAAAATGAGCATAAAAATGATGTAAATATGCATCGAAAAGAAGGAAATGTTGATCATAACGAGAAACGAGCATCAAAATGATGAAAATATGCATCGAAACGATGGGAAATGTGGATCGTAATGAAAAAACGAGCATCTAAATCAAGGAAATATGCATCAAAACGAAGGAAATGTTGATCGTAAAGAGAAAATGAGCATCAAAACAAAAGAAATATGCAATGAAACGAAGGAAATGTTGATCGTAAGAGAAAATAAGCATCAAAATGATGAAAATATGCAATGAAATGGAGAAAATGTTGATCGTAACGAGAAAATAAACATCAAAATGATGAAAATATGAATCAAAACGAAGGAAATAATGTTCGTAACGAGAAAATAAGCATCAAGATTGTGGAAATATGCATCAAAACGAAGGAAATGTTGATTGTAATGAGAAAATGATCTTTAAAATGAAGGAAATATGCATCGAAACGAAGGAAATGTTCATCGTAAAGTGAAAATGAGCATCAAAATTATGGAAATATGCATCAAAATGAAGGAAATGTTGATTGTAATGAGAAAATGAGATTTAAAATGAAGGAAATATGCATTGAAACGAAGGAAATGTTCATTGTAAAGTGAAAATGAGCATCAAAATGAATAAAATATGCATCGAAAAGAAGGAAATGTTTATCATAACGGGAAAACGAGCATAAAAATGTTGAAAATATGCATCGAAATGAAGGAAATGTTGATCGTAACGTGAAAATGTGCATCAAAATGAAGAAATATGCATCGAGATGATGAAAATATTGATCATATCGAGAAAATGAGAATCAAAATGATAGAAATATGCATCGAAAAGAAGAAAATGTTGATCATATCGAGAAAATGAGCATCAAAATGATGTAAATATGTATCGAAAAGAAGGAAATGTTGATCATAACATGAAAACAAGCATCAAAATAATGAAAATATGCAACGAAACGATGGGAAATATTGATCGTAATGAGAAAACGAGCATCTAAATGAAGGAAATATGCATCGAAACGAAGGAAATATGCATTGAAACAAAGGAAATGTTGATCGTAACGAGAAAATTAGCATCAAAATGATGGAAATATGCATCGAAACGGAGAAAATGTTGATTGTAACGAGAAAATAATCTTCAAAATGATGAAAATATACATCGAAACGAAGGAAATAATGATCGTAACGAGAAAATAAGCATCAAAATTATGGAAATATGCATCAAAACGAAGGAAATGTGGATTGTAATGAGAAAATATGTTTTAAAACGAAGGAAATATGCATCGAAACGAAGGAAATGTTCATCGTAAAGTGAAAATGAGCATCAAAATTGTGGAAATATGCATCAAAATGAAGGAAATGTTGATTGTAATGAGAAAATGAGATTTAAAATGAAGGAAATATGCATTGAAACGAAGGAAATGTTCATCGTAAAGTGAAAATGAGCATCAAAATGAAGAAAATATGCATCGAAAAGAAGGAAATGTTGATCATAACAAGAAAACGAACATAAAAATGATGAAAATATGCATTGAAATGAAGGAAATATTATCGTAATGAGAAAATGTGCATCAAAATTAAGAAATATGCATCGAGACGAAGAAAATGTTGATCATATCGAGAAAATGAGAATCAAAATGATAGAAATATGCATCGAAAAGAAGAAAATGTTGATCATATCGAGAAAATGAGCATCAAAATGATGTAAATATGAATCGAAAAGAAGAAAATGTTGATCATAACAATAAAACGCGCATCAAAATATTGAAAATATGCAACGAAACGATGGGAAATATTGATCGTAATGAGAAAACGAGCATCTGAATGAAGGAAATATGCATCGAAACGAAGGAAATGTTGATCTCAACGAGAAAATGAGCATCAAAACAAAGGAAATATGCATTGAAACAAAGGAAATGTTGATCGTAACGAGAAAATTAGCATCAAAATGATGAAAATATGCATCGAAACGGAGAAAATGTTAATTGTAACGAGAAAATAAACTTCAAAATGATGAAAATATACATCGAAAGGAAGGAAATAATGATCGTAACGAGAAAATAAGCATCAAAATTATGGAAATATGCATCAAAACGAAGGAAATGTTGATTGTAATGAGAAAATGAGCTTTAAAATGAAGGAAATATGCATCGAAACGAAGGAAATGTTCATCGTAAAGTGAAAATGAGCATCAAAATTATGGAAATATGCATCAAAATGAAGGAAATGTTGATTGTATTGAGAAAATGAGATTTAAAATGAAGGAAATATGCATTGAAATGAAGGAAATGTTCATCGTAAAGTGAAAATGAGCATCAAAATGAAGAAAATATGCATAGAAAAGAAGAAAATGTTTATCATAACAAGAAAACGAGCATAAAAATGTTGAAAATATGCATCGAAATGAGGGAAATGTTGATCGTAACGTGAAAATGTGCATCAAAATGAAGAAATATGCATCGAGACGAAGAAAATGTTGATCATATCGAGAAAATGAGAATCAAAATGATAGAAATATGCATCGAAAAGAAGAAAAAGTTGATCATATCGAGAAAATGAGCATCAAAATGATGTAAATATGAATCGAAAAGAAGAAAATGTTGATCATAACAATAAAACGCGCATCAAAATATTGAAAATATGCAACGAAACGATGGGAAATATTGATCGTAATGAGAAAACGAGCATCTAAATGAAGGAAATATGCATCGAAACGAAGGAAATGTTGATCTCAACGAGAAAATGAGCATCAAAACAAAGGAAATATGCATTGAAACAAAGGAAATGTTGATCGTAACGAGAAAATTAGCATCAAAATGATGAAAATATGCATCGAAACGGAGAAAATGTTGATTGTAACGAGAAAATAAACTTCAAAATGATGAAAATATACATCGAAAGGAAGGAAATAATGATCGTAACGAGAAAATAAGCATCAAAATTATGGAAATATGCATCAAAACGAAGGAAATGTTGATTGTAATGAGAAAATGAGCTTTAAAATGAAGGAAATATGCATCGAAACGAAGGAATGTTCATCGTAAAGTGAAAATGAGCATCAAAATTATGGAAATATGCATCAAAATGAAGGAAATGTTGATTGTAATGAGAAAATGAGAATTAAAATGAAGGAAATATGCATTGAAACGAAAGAAATGTTCATCGTAAAGTGAAAATGAGCATCAAAATGAAGCAAATATGCATAGAAAAGAAGAAAATGTTGATCATAACAAGAAAACGAGCATAAAAATGTTGAAAATATGCATCGAAATGAGGGAAATGTTGATCGTAACGTGAAAATGTGCATCAAAATGAAACGAGCATCTAAAATAAGGAAATATGCATCAAAACCAAGGAAATGTTGATCGTAAAGAGAAAATGAGCATCAAAACAAAAGAAATATGCAATGAAACGAAGGAAATGTTGATCGTAAGAGAAAATAAGCATCAAAATGATGAAAATATGCAACGAAATAGAGAAAATGTTGATCATTTTGACGCTTATTTTCTCGTTACAATCAATATTTCCTTCGTTTCAATACATATTTCCTTCATTTAGATGCTCGTTTTTTCGTTACGATCAACATTTCCCATCGTTTCGATGCATATTTTTATTATTTTGATGCTCGTTTTCTCGTTATGATCAACATTTCCTACTTTTCGATGCATATTTACATCATTTTGATGATCATTTTCTCGATATGATCAATATTTTCTTCTTTTCGATGCATATTTCTATCATTTTGATTCTCATTGTCTCGATATGATCAACATTTTCTTCGTCTCGATGCATATTTCTTCATTTTGATGCACATTTTCACGTGAAGATCAACATTTCCTTAATTTCGATGCATATTTTCAACATTTTTATGCTCGTTTTCTTGTTATGATCAATATTTCCTTCTTTTCGATGCATATTTTCTTCATTTTGATGCTCATTTTCACTTTACGATGAACATTTCCTTCGTTTCAATGCATATTTCCTTCATTTTAAATCTCATTTTCTCATTACAATCAACATTTCCTTCATTTTGATGCATATTTCCGTAATTTTGATGCTCATTTTCACTTTACGATAAACATTTCCTTCGTTTCGATGCATATTTCCTTTATTTTAAAGCTCATTTTCTCATTACAATCAACATTTCCTTCGTTTTGATGCATATTTCCATAATTTTGATGCTTATTTTCTCGTTACGATCATTATTTCCTCCGTTTCGATGCATATTTTCATCATTTTGATGTTTATTTTCTCGTTACGATCAACATTTTCTCCGTTTCGATGCATATTTTCATTATTTTGATGCTTATTTTCTCGTTACGATCAACATTTCATTCGTTTCAATGCATATTTACTTTGTTTTGATGCACATTTTCTCTTTACGATCAACATTTCCTTCTTTTCGATGCATATTTCCTTAATTTTGATGCTCGTTTTCTCATTACGATCAATATTTCCCATTGTTTCGATGCATATTTTCATCATTTTGATGCTCGTTTCTCGTTATGATCAACATTTTCTTATTTTCGATGCATATTTACATTATTTTATTGCTCATTTTCTCGATATGATCAACATTTTCTTCTTTTCGATGCATATTTCTATCATTTTGATTCTCCATTTCTCGATATGATCAACATTTTCTTCGTCTCGATGCATATTTCTTCATTTTGATGCATATTTTCTCGTTACGATAAATATTTCCTTCATTTCGATGCAAATTTTCATCATTTTTATGCTCGTTTCTCGTAATGATCAACATTTCCTTCTTTTTCGATGCATATTTTCTTCATTTTGATGATCATTTTCACTTTACGATGAACATTTTCTTCGTTTCAATGCATATTTCCTTCCTTTAAATCTCATTTTCTCATTACAATCAACATTTCCTTCATTTTTATGCTTATTTCATTTTGCGAAGCTTTTGGATTACAAAAGATTCAAGCTCCTTCTTCTAGATTTAAAACAAAGCATTTTCCTAAAAAACGTTATAAAAATGATTTCAAAGAAAAATTTTACAAAAGACCTAAATTTTCAAAAAGAAAAACTTTTAAAAAGAATTTTGATAATTTTCAATTTACTTGTTTCAAATGTCACAAAAAAGGTCATAAAGCTAATGAATGCTCTTTACAAAAGAATATTAATGAAATATTTCAAGATGATGAAATCCTGAGAGACAAGATTTCTTCATTATTAATTTCGGATGGTAATTCTCAAAATGAATATTCAAATGATTCTAATTCAAGTTCTGATTTAGAAGAAGTTTTCACAAGCTCAGAATCTGAAATAGACAAGTCCTCTTGTCAAGGATTCTGTCCATTAAATATTAATGTCATTTCAAAAGACAATACCGAACAAGAACTCTTGTTCGATCTCATTGATAAAGTTCCAGATCTAGAAGAAAAACAGAAATATCTTCTTAGATTAAGGAACATTGTTCTTAACAATCATCCTCCTAATAAAGAAAAACCTCCTATTATCATTGAACCATTCAGTATTTCAAAGCTTTTCAACAAAGCTCCTTCCTCTTCTTTAATCACAACAGATATTACTATTAATGATCTTCAGCGAGAGATTAATACTCTAAAAGCTGAAATTCAAAACCTCTATTCTGAGATTAATAATCTTCATTCCAAAGATTTGGATTTAGAAACCAAATTATCTATTTTCAAAAGTACTTTTGATATTCCTACTTTTGATATTCCTGAAAGCTCTTCAAAAAATCAAGTGATATGAACAGGATAATATTATGCATGAATATGGACATGGTATGAAATATCAGAGTATGAATGTAAATAACAAATTGAAAACAATAAAACTTTGAATAAAACTTACTTTGAATTAATGGAGATATGAATTACAAGGATTTGATACAGGGATTTGAAAGGGATATGAGAGGGTTGGAATACAAGGATTGAATACTAAGCTTGGAATTGTTTGATGTGCTCTAAATTTTGTTTTCTTTTTTGCTGAAATTATTCGATGTTTTACAATGAAATAAACTGACTTATTTATAGTCAGAGTCTTCTCTTGAATCTGCATTTGAATTTGAATTTGATCTGAATTTGATCACAGGTTGAGTGCGGTTGTTGAAATGTCTCTATTAGTTGTTGGAATAGTGACTGCTACAGTGATGTGTCGGCTGCTACAGTGATGTGAACAGTGACTTCGACTGCTACAGTGATATGAATAGTGACCTTTGCTACAGTGCTTGGCTGCTTGCTTTTTTGAATAGTGAATGGCTGCTTTTGAATGATTCGTCCATCTTTTGACAAAGTGGAAGACAGCTTTTGAATTTGGTACCTGCTTTTGAATAAAATGACCAAAGTAGTTGGTCTGTTTTATCAAAATTATTGAGTACTCGTTTCACCGAGAAACTTCTGACTCAAAATTTTAATAAATCTATCTGATGAGAGGAATTTTGAATTTTTCTTCTTTTCCTTTTGTTTTTCTCTTTTTTCTTTTTCTTTTTCTCTTTTTTCTTTTCTTTTGAATTTTTCTTTTTCTTTTCTTTCTTTTTCTTTTTCTCCTTTTTTCTTTTCTTTTGAATTTTTCTTTTTTCTTTTCTTTTCTTTTTTCTTTTCTTTTGAATTTTCAGAAGATAGTCATAAGTCAAATGGGTCTTGACTACAAGGACCACCAAAAGGATCGAATTCTGATTTTGAGCTTCCTGATGAAATATCTTCAGCTTCAGAATTCATCTTTTTGAATTTACAGAATTGAAGATATTCTTTGAATGTTTCTGGGTCTTTCTCCATTATTTGAAATACTTCAATCTGTTCTCTAGAGAGGGAATAGACATTAGCTTCTTTTTTCTTTTTATTCTTGCTGGTTGATGAATCATTGCTGGCTGATTTTTCCCATTGAGGTTTTTCACCAGTGGCAATAAAAGTTTTGACAACTTGAAGGTTGCAATATTTTGTAGAGTAATTTGTCCACCATTTAACTTTGAATTCTCTAACAATAGAGAGGGGATTTGGAAGCGGGAAAAATTGTTTGAAGGCAAAGCTCCAACAAATTATCCAAGGGACTTTGAATTCGGAAAAAAATTGAATATCTGTGAGAGATCTTTCAACAGGGGTTTTTGAGTTTTTTGTAGTATAATATGAGTAGGCTTCCATGACATCTGGAGGGAGAATGGAGGGTATAGGTCCAAAATCCATCCACCATTCTAAGAACCAGAAAGGAAAAGCGGTTTTTATGAAATCTGGATGAAAGGTAAAGAACCATGAATGATCGAATGGTCTAAAAAGAAAGGTTCTAAACCAAGCCATTTTGTAATCAGGATAATTATATCCTCTGGGATTATAAGGAGTAGAAAAATGTTTTTCATTGAATGGAAAGGTCCATTCATCAGATTTGAAAACTCTTTTGATAATGCATTTTGAATATGAAATACGATCTGGATTTGTAGGGTCAGAAGTATGAACCAATTCAATAGATCCAGAGTCGACAAGTATGAATTCATAGAAATTTTGAGTTTTTAAAGGATTGTCAGGATACCATTGACATCCTTTAGGAAAATACTTTGAAATAATACCCTTTAAAGTAACTAGATCTGGAGCATTATGATATCTAGTGAGGGTTATGTTTTGAGTATTGGGTTTGGTAATATAGGTTTTTGATGGTGAGTTTCTGGAGGTACTTGAACTGGGTATTTGAGTAGGAGTTGTGGGTGCTTTAACAGCTTGAGAATAAGAAGGAGAAGGTAAACTTGGAAAATCAGAAAGGGCTTGAAATTGGTTGACATTAACCAAGGATTTTGAATAGCTTTGAGAAGTTTGGGGTCTGAGTTTGCTCATGGTTTTCTGTAGGATAAATTCTCGAGTTTGGATAACAGGTAAGGGTAATGAATCATCATCTCCTTTGATGTCCTTTATATAGACATGAAATAGTATTTTTGAAAAATTTTCTTTTATGCAATAAATAATTTGCTTATGAATGTATGAGATGCATGATTAGTTTGAATTCTTTGTATAAGAATACTACTATACCTGCTATTAAAGTCATAGGACCTTGAAGCCTTAGGTATAGGTATTTTTAAACAAAAATTTGAATTATCCTGAACCTTTATCTTTTTAATGAGATTAGTATGAATATCAGACTCAATGTAAATAATAGAGGGATCAGAATAAAGGAATGTGAAAACTTTTTTGTATTTGTCTTCTTCTCTGATCTGTGTCTGCCAAAAGCCAGACTTAAGATCGAATTTTGAAAAAATGCATGCTTTATGCAATCTTTTGATCAGATCTCTTTTATTAGGAATAGGATATCTAATCCATTCCAGAACATCATTGAGTGGTTTGTAATTAATGACGAGTCTGGGGACTCCTATTTCTTTCTCTGCTTGATTATTAACATAAAAGGCAGGACAACTCCAAGGTGACTTAGAGGGTCTTATGAGCCTTTTGGAAAGAAGGGATTTGATTTCATCTTTGCAGATGTTGAGAACATCATGATTCATTTGAATAGGTCTTGCTTTTGTTATTATGGATTTTTCATTGAAACCAGTAATATAAGGTAATGAAACAATATGCTTTTTTCTTTCCCAGAAAGCATTGGGAAGATCAGAGCATACTTCTTTTTTTCAAAATATTTTCGAAATCTAAAATTCTATTTTGAATATCCTTTTTAAGAAGTTCATTTTCAATACGAAAGTAAGAAACTTCTTCTTTGAGAAAATCTATATGAGATTTTTTGAATTCAATAGCATTAATTTGAGAAATATAGTAATTTTGAAGAAGAGATACTTCTCTTTCTTTAATAGGATTAACAAATTTGAAATGAATATCTTTTCCCATGATATTGGTAGTAATACCAGTACCATTAACTTTGAATGGATAAATAATAGTCAAGAAGGGGTTACCCAAAATAATATCTTGACTTAAATTTTTGACAAGTATGAAATTGGTTTTGAAACAATAACCATCATTGCAAATGAAAGCTTTTGAAAGTTTGTATTTAATATGAAGAGGAGTAGCATTAGCTGCCACAAGCCTTTCATTTGTTTTTTCATAATAAATTGAAGGAATAAGACCTTCTCTTATGCAATTCTGATCAGCTCCACTATCTATAAGACAGGAAGCACTGATCTGAAAGTCATCAATAATTAAATTTATAATTGAATACCATTTTTGAAAAGCTATGTGTTCGATACTTTGAATGGCTTCATTGTCTGAAGTACTCAATGTAGTATCTATCACTTGGTTTTTTGAAGAGCTTTCAGGAGTATCGAAAGTACTTTTGAAAATAGATAATTTGGTTTCTAAATCCAAATCTTTGGAATGAAGATTATTAATCTCAGAATAGAGGTTTTGAATTTCAGCTTTCAGAGTATTAATCTCTTGCTGAAGATCATTAATAGTAATATCTGTTGTGATTAAAGAAGAGGAAGGAGCTTTGTTGAAAAGCTTTGAAATACTGAATGGTTCAATGATAATACGAGGTTTTTCCTTATTAGGAGGATGATTGTTGAGAACAATGTTCCTTAATCTAAGAAGATATTTCTGTTTTTCTTCTAGATCTGGAACTTTATCAATAAGATCGAACAAGAGTTCTTGTTCTGTATTGTCTTTTGAAATGACATTAATATTTATTGGACAGAATCCTTGACAAGAGGACTTGTCTATTTCAGATTCTGAGCTTGTGAAAACTTCTTCTAAATCAGAACTTGAATTAGAATCATTTGAATATTCATTTTGAGAATTACCATCAGAAATTAATAATGAAGAAATCTTGTCTCTCAGAATTTCATCATCTTGAAATATTTCATTAATCTTCTTTTGTAAAGAGCATTCATTAGCTTTATGACCTTTTTTGTGACATTTGAAACAAGTAAATTGAAAATTATCAAAATTCTTTTTAAAAGTTTTTCTTTTTGAAAATTTAGGTCTTTTGTAAAATTTTTCTTTGAAATCATTTTTATAACGTTTTTTAGGAAAATTCTTTGTTTTTAATCTAAAAGAAGGAGCTTGAATCTTTTGTAATCCAAAAGCTTCGCAGAATGAACCAACCTCCTTACGGTATCTATTCTTTTCAGATCCGTACTTAGATTGTATTTTCAATTCTGAACATAAAGCTAGTCCTTCTTTTTTGACGAAAGCAAATAATTGACCATATGTAATTGTTTCAAAAGGAATGTCACTTTGACCAGTAGCTTCCTTAAGCTTTTGATGAATTCTTTCACCGAAAAGTTTAGGAAGTCCAGCTATGAATCTTTCTTTCCAAAATGAAGCATTGCAATCATTTCTTTTTAATATATGAGTAAGGAAAACATCTTTGTATCATCTATAATCAGATAATGTAGGGCATCTGATATTAGATAATACAACTTGTGTTGAATCAAGTTCTTCTTTAGGATTACCAATGAAATACATGCCAATAGTAAGTATTAACATGTCACAAGCATCATTTTTGTTATTAATAGTTCCATCGGGTTCTTCAACCTCAATGGTATGTTGAAGAATGTTTTGTTTGTCGGTGAGAGTAAGGGAGTTATCCCACCAGTTTTTTAGCTGACCAGTGAAGCCAGTAATAATGAGAGCGGCGGCGCTCTCTTCTCTTTGATTTTGGGCTTTATAAGCAACTCTAGCCATGCTCATTTCTTGAAGAGTATTAAGGATCTCATATTCTGATTTGCCATCTATGTTCCATTCATGGATAGATTGGCCATCGTATTTGGCATTGCTTTTGAAATGAGCTCTCTCTTCGAATAGAATATCCGGAGGGGAATATCTATTATTATAAAAGGCTTTTGTTCCAGATTGAAAGCGGATTTTATTAATCTCATTATTATCAGATTCTGATTCATACGAGATTTTTGATGAAATCTTTTTGTCCTTGTCCAAACAATTAATGTTTGAAACATGAGGAGTAGTGGCTTTTGAAGAAATTGAAGCTTCATTGTTTTGGGAAGATGAAGTTTCAACGAGCTTTTTTGAAATTCTATCAATGAGGCTAGAACTTGCAGGGAGTTGCAAATTCTTTTCAATATTAGTAGGAAGGCTTCTTGGAATAAAATGAGGAGTAGAAATACTATTTGGAAATTTGGAATCAAAGGGTTTTGAATCTAATTTCACCGATAGGCTATACACCTGTTCTGCAATAGTATGAAGAATTTGATTTGAAAAATTATTTTGTTCAATGACCTTTTTGACATCCTTAGCAACATCTCCCTCTCCTGTTCGAAAAGGGGTAGCTGGGATTTTACCTTTTTCTAAAGAAATCTTTATATTTTGTAAAGGAGGATGAACAGAGGAAACAGTAACACCATTGTCAAGTTCCCATTTTTTGTAAATACTTTTTTGAACATTAATCTGATTTAAAGAATGAACTTCATCAGAAATGTTACAAATATTGTTTATTTTGCAATAAGTGTCAAACCAATTCAAAAGAGAAATGTTTGACTTGTATTTGTTTTGAAGTTCTTCTTTCCAAATATCATTGAGTTTTATTCGAAATTCTTTGTCAAATTTTAAAAACAAATCTTTTCTATTTATTTCATCGCTGAAACTCTTATAAAGATATTTGAAATTTGGAGTAAAGTCTTCAGAGAAAATCATTGAAATGCAATTTTCCATTTGAAAATCAGTAGGAGAACTTGCAGTAGGGGAACCTGGGTTAACAGATTCTTGGTAAGAAGGAATTGGGGTTTTGAAATTGACTTTGAAGTTTTGATAACCAGAGTTATCTGAAAAAGAGGTTCTGGAATTGATTTCTTGAATCCTGATGTTGGGAACAACATCATTCTGTCTCATAGAGTTGAATCTGAGGAGTATTCTTCCTTCAGAGTCTTCTTCTATTTCGGAGACTTCGTGTCTTTCAATTCCTCTTGGTATTTGAGGATTATTGATTATGAATTCATTGGGAATGGTTATTTCATTCCACTTGAGTCTTTTGGGGACAAAGTAATTGGAGTTGTTTGCTTCTATTTGAAGCATAACAGTTTCTTCTTTGGAAGTAGAATGCATAATGAATTTTGGATTGAGCTGTGAAGACATAACGCGAAAATAAACACGATATATGACAGCAAAATTTTTGCAAAGATTTTTGAATTCATTGCTCTGTAAATGAATATCAAGAATTAATGAATCTATTAATAAAGGATCAGTAATATCAATTGAAAAATTAGGAGCACAATTGAAATAAATAGGACCATTTTGAATTGAAATAGTCTCTTCATGAGTTTTGACCGAAAAAGCAGTTTTGAAATCAAGGGGACCAATATGATACATAGTTTCAATTTGTTGTTCAGGTATAGTCCAATTTGAGTGATTATTATCCTGTATATGCAATTCATGTGATTGAATAATATTAGAGCTATTTGAATTGTGTTTCGAAAATAAATTTCTAAATCTTGATGCCATGAATAACTTGTCGTAACAACAATAAGTTCTAATTGTTTTGCTAAAAGTGTATGAATATTACTTGTCAACAATAAGTAAGTATTTGCTTTGCTATAAATGCGGGAACACTACCGGGACCACCAATCCACTTAGGCTGACCAACGGATTCACGCTTACCAACACACCTTCTAGTGCAGCAAATAATACTTATGAATCCAGCAAATATTCAGAACCTTAGTTCAACAATTAATACTTATGAAATTATCACAAGTATTCAGTAATCAAAATTTTTGAAATTGTTTTTTCGTATCACAACCAAAAAGCAAGCTCTGATACCATTTGGCACTTGGATCTGCTTGAACAGGATAATATATGCATGAATATGGACATGATATGAATTATCAGAGTATGAATGTAAATAACAAATTGAAAACAATAAAACTTTGAATAAAACTTACTTTGAATTAATGGATTTATGAATTACAAGGATTTGATACAGGGATTTGAAAGGGATATGAAAGGTTGAATGTTGGAATACAAGGATTTGAAAATATATGAAAGGTTACAATTGGAATGAGAAGGATCTAAGCTTATGGATTTTCTTCGCTAAAACTTTCGATACTTCTGAATGAAATGAAGTGCCTTATTTATAGGCAAATTCTGCATTTGAATTTGAATTTGATCTGCATTTGATCACAGGCTGAGTGCGGTTGTTGAAACGTCTCTATTAGTTGTTGGAATAGTGACTGCTACAGTGATGTGTCGGCTGCTACAGTGATGTGAACAGTGACTTTGACTGCTACAGTGATATGAATAGTGACCTTTGCTACAGTGCTTGGCTGCTTGCTTTTTTGAATAGTGAATGGCTGCTTTTGAATGATTCGTCCATCTTTTGACAAAGTGGAAGACAACTTTTGAATTTGGTACCAGCTTTTGAATAAAATGACCAAAGTAGTTGGTCTGTTTTATCAAAATTATTGAGTACTCGTTTCACCGAGAAACTTCTGACTCAAAATTTTAATAAATCTATCTGATGAGAGGAATTTTGAATTTTTCTTCTTTTTCTTTTGTTTATCTCTTTTTTCTTTTTCTTTTTCTCTTTCTCTTTTTTCTTTTCTTTTGAATTTTTCTTTTTCTTCTTTTTCTTTTTCTTTTGAATTTTTCTTTTTCTTTTCTTTCTTTTTCTTTTGTTTTGAATTTTCAGAAGATAGTCACAAATCAGGATCACCATATTCTGATTCTTCTGATGAACTTGCTTCTGAACTGTTGCTGCTTGGAGACCACCACCATGTAAAATAGTAGGGTTTGCAAATCTCTTTTGGACTTTGATTAGATCTTCTTTTCCATTGAAGATGTCCAGGAATTCTTCCTTGGATTTCTGTAAAACTTTGAATTTCTGCTATATTCCTTGAAACTTCTTTTGAGCATAAAATTGTCTCTTGGCGTAAATCTTCTAGATGTTCTTCATGAGAATATTTGCTTCTGGCTAATGTTCTTTCCCATGATCTTTGATAACTATTTTGAAATTTTTCATTTGCTACATGTTCTTTCTCGGCCATTTGTCTATACAAAATATTGTAATATTGTTGTATAGAACTATTCTTTCCATCATAGTATTTTGGCCAAAAAGTGCTATTACTCCAATTTTGAATATGGTAAGAAGTACCATCATCACTTTGAATAAGAGTTCTATTTTGATAATTGGGTTTGGAATATATACTAGAATCAAATTCTAGTATTGCAGGTGATTTGGAAATGGTTTTATCAAAAGGTTTGGTATAACAAGGGTTTGAATGTGAACACTTAGGGGTCTTATGGTTACACATATGAGAAAATGAAGGTTTAGTAGTACTAAGGAATTCTGAAAGGTTTGTATACCCTAAGGGCTTTGAATAAATTTGAGAGGCTTGAAACTTGGATTCACTCATGACTTTTCTGCAGGATTTTGAAGAAACTCTTTAGTTAAGAAATCAGGTAATGAATTATTATCTCCTTTGATATATTCAATATTAAAATCAAAACATGAGAGTATAGCTTGCCATCTAGCAAAGATTTGTTTTGAAACAATATTTTTGACATCTTTTTGTAAAACTTCTTTTGCAGAGTTGCAATCAATTCTAAGAAGAAATTTTTTATTGAAAATATCGTCTTGGAATTTTGTAATGCACAAAACTATTGAAAGTATTTCTTTTTTGATAGTAGAATAATTCTTTTGGGAATCACTCCAAATGCCAGAATGAAAACGAACAAGTTGTTCAATGAATGTATGAGATGCATGATCATTTTGAATTCTTTGTTTAAGGATACCTCCATAACCAACATCAGAGGCGTCAGTCTCAATAATCATGAATGCCTCAGGTTTAGGTATTCCTAAACAAGGAAGTGACTTAACCTGAACTTTAATCTGTTTAACAATATTAGTATGAATATCTGACCAAGAATCAGGATTCTTTTTTAATCTTTGAAAAAGAGGTTTACAGACAGTTCTTAGTTTTGGAAAAAATTCAGATACATAATTTAAGCAACCTAGAAATCTTTGTAACTGATTTTCATCCTTAATAATATCAGGAAATTTATCAGTAAATTCAATAGCTCTTGAAATGGGTTTTATTGTGCCTTTTGAAATATCATAGCCCAAAAATCTAACTTTTGTCTGGAAAAGCTTAATTTTAGGGGCAGAAATGACTAAACCATTCTTTTTGCAAATATAAAGAAATGTTTTAAGATGTTTGAAATGCTGCTCTATATTTTGAGAAAATATCAAAATATCATCTATATAAACAATAGAGAAATCAGAATAGTTATTGAAAATATCATTCATAATATTTTGAAATTCGGAAGGAGCATTTTTTAAACCAAATGGCATTACATTCCATTCGTAATGACCAAAAGGAACTGTGAAGGCGGTTTTGTATTTGTCTTCTTCTCTGATCTGTATCTGCCAAAAGCCAGACTTAAGATCGAATTTTGAAAAGATGCATGCTTTATGCAATCTTTTGATCAGATCTCTTTTATTAGGAATAGGATATCTAATCCATTCCAGAACATCATTGAGTGGTTTGTAATTAATGACGAGTCTGGGGACTCCTCTTTCTTTCTCTGCTTGATTATTAACATAAAAGGCAGGACAGCTCCAAGGTGACTTAGAGGGTCTTATGAGCCTTTTGGAAAGAAGGGATTTGATTTCATCCTTGCAGATGTTGAGAAGATCATGATTCATTTGAATTGGTCTTGCTTTTGTTATTATGGATTTTTCATTGAAACCAGTAATATAAGGTAATGAAACAATATGCTTTTTTCTTTCCCAGAAAGCATTGGGAAGATCAGAGCATACTTCTTTTTTCAAAATATTTTCGAAATCTAAAATTCTAATTTGAATATCCTTTTTAAGAAGTTCATTTTCAATACGAAAGTAAGAAACTTCTTCTTTGAGAAAATCTATATGAGATTTTTTGAATTCAATAGCATTAATTTGAGAAATATAGTAATTTTGAAGAAGAGATACTTCTCTTTCTTTAATAGGATTAACAAATTTGAAATGAATATCTTTTCCCATGATATTGGTAGTAATACCAGTACCATTAACTTTGAAAGGATAAATAATAGTCAAGAAGGGGTTACCCAAAATAATATCTTGACTTAAATTTTTGACAAGTATGAAATTGGTTTTGAAACAATAACCATCATTGCAAATGAAAGCTTTTGAAAGTTTGTATTTAATATGAAGAGGAGTAGTATTAGCTGCCACAAGCCTTTCATTTGTTTTTTCATAATAAATTGAAGGAATAAGACCTTCTCTTATGAAATTCTGATCAGCTCCACTATCTATAAGACAAGAAGCACTGATCTGAAAGTCATCAATAATTAAATTTATAATTGAATACCATTTTTGAAAAGCTATGTGTTCGATACTTTGAATGGCTTCATTGTCTGAAGTACTCAATGTAGTATCTATCACTTGGTTTTTTGAAGAGCTTTCAGGAGTATCAAAAGTACTTTTGAAAATAGATAATTTGGTTTCTAAATCCAAATCTTTGGAATGAAGATTATTAATCTCAGAATAGAGGTTTTGAATTTCAGCTTTCAGAGTATTAATCTCTCGCTGAAGATCATTAATAGTAATATCTGTTGTGATTAAAGAAGAGGAAGGAGCCTTGTTGAAAAGCTTTGAAATGCTGAATGGCTCAATGATAATAGGAGGTTTTTCTTTATTAGGAGGATGATTGTTGAGAACAATGTTCCTTAATCTAAGAAGATATCTTTGTTTTTCTTCTAGATCTGGAACTTTATCAATAAGATCGAACAAGAGTTCTTGTTCGGTATTGTCTTTTGAAATGACATTAATGTTTAATGGACAGAATCCTTGACAAGAGGACTTGTCTATTTCAGATTCTGAGCTTGTGAAAACTTCTTCTAAATCAGAACTTGAATTAGAATCATTTGAATATTCATTTTGAGAATTACCATCCGAAATTAATAATGAAGAAATCTTGTCTCTCAGGATTTCATCATCATGAAATATTTCATTAATCTTCTTTTGTAAAGAGCATTCATTAGCTTTATGACCTTTTTTGTGACATTTGAAACAAGTAAATTGAGAATTGTCAAAATTCTTTTTAAAAGTTTTTCTTTTTGAAAATTTAGGCCTTTTGTAAAATTTTTCTTTGAAATCATTTTTGTAACGTTTTTTAGGAAAATGCTTTGTTTTTAATCTAGAAGAAGGAGCTTGAATCTTTTGTAATCCAAAAGCTTCGCAGAATGAACCAACCTCCTTACGGTATCTATTCTTTTCAGATCCGTACTTAGATTGTATTTTCAATTCTGAACACAAAGCTAGTCCTTCATTTTTGACAAAACAAATAATTGACCATATGTAATTGTTTCAAAAGGAATGTCACTTTGACCAGTAGCTTCCTTAAGCTTTTGATGAATTCTTTCACCGAAAAGTTTAGGAAGTCCAGCTATGAATCTTTCTTTCCAAAATGAAGCATTGCAATCATTTCTTTTTAATATATGAGTAAGGAAAACATCTTTGTACCATCTATAATCAGATAATGTAGGACATCTGATATTAGATAATACAACTTGTGTTGAATCAAGTTCTTCTTTAGGATTACCAATGAAATACATGCCAATAGTAAGTATCAACATGTCACAAGCATCATTTTTATTATTAATAGTTCCATCGGGTTCTTCAACCTCAATGGTATGTTGAAGAATATTTTGTTTGTCGGTGAGAGTAAGGGAGTTATCCCACCAGTTTTTTAGCTGACCAGTGAAGCCAGTAATAATGAGAGCGGCGGCGCTCTCTTCTCTTTGATTCTGGGCTTTATAAGCAACTCTAGCCATGCCCATTTCTTGAAGAGTATTAAGAATTTCATATTCTGATTTGCCATCTATGTTCCATTCATGGATAGATTGGCCATCGTATTTGGCATTGTTTTTGAAATGAGCTCTTTCTTCGAATAGAATATCCGGAGGGGAATATCTATTATTATAAAAGGCTTTTGTTCCAGATTGAAAGCGGATTTTATTAATCTCATTATTATCAGATTCTGATTCATAAGAGATTTTTGATGAAATCTTTTTGTCTTTGTCCAAACAATTAATGTTTGAAACATGAGGAGTAGTGGCTTTTGAAGAGATTGAAGCTTCATTGTTTTGGGAGGATGAAGTTTCAACGAGCTTTTTTGAAAGTCTATCAATAAGGCTAGAACTTGCAGGGAGTTGCAAATTCTTTTCAATATTAGTAGGAAGGCTTCTTGGAATAAAATGAGGAGTAGAAATACTATTTGGAAATTTGGAATCAAAGGGTTTTGAATCTAATTTCACCGATAGGCTATCCACCTGTTCTGTAATAGTATGAAGAATTTGATTTGAAAAATTATTTTGTTCAATGACCTTTTTGACATCCTTAGCAACATCTCCCTCTCCTGTTCGAAAAGGGGTAGCTGGGATTTTACCTTTTTCTAATGAAATCTTTATATTTTGTAAAGGAGGATGAACAGAGGAAACAATAACACCATTGTCAAGTTCCCATTTTTTGTAAATACTTTTTTGAACATTAATCTGATTTAAAGAATGAACTTCATCAGAAATGTTACAAATATTGTTTATTTTGCAATAAGTGTCAAACCAATTCAAAAGAGAAATGTTTGACCTGTATTTGTTTTGAAGTTCTTCTTTCCAAATATCATTTAGTTTTATTCGAAATTCTTTGTCAAATTTTAAAAACCAATCTTTTCTAATGGTTTCATCACTGAAACTCTTATAAAGATATTTGAAATTTGGAGTAAAGTTTTCAGAGAAAATCATTGAAATACAATTTTCCATTTGAAAATCAGTAGGAGAACTTGCAGTAGGGGAACCTGGGTTAACAGATTCTTGATAGGAAGGACTTGGAGTTTTGAAATTGACTTTGAAGTTTTGATAACCAGAGTTATCTGAAAAAGAGGTTCTGGAATTGATTTCTTGAATCCTGATGTTGGGAACAACATCATTCTGTCTCATAGAGTTGAATCTGAGGAGTATTCTTCCTTCAGAGTCTTCTTCTATTTCGGAGACTTCGTGTCTTTCAATTCCTCTTGGTATTTGAGGATTATTGATTATGAATTCATTGGGAATGGTTATTTCATTCCACTTGAGTCTTTTGGGGACAAAGTAATTGGAGCTGTCTGCTTCTATTTGAAGCATAACAGTTTCTTCTTTGGAAGTAGGATGCATAATGAATTTTGGATTGAGCTGTGAAGACATAACGCGAAAATAAACACGATATATAACAGCAAAATTTTTGCAAAGATTTTTGAATTCATTGCTCTGTAAATGAATATCAAGAATTAATGAATCTATTAATAAAGGATCAGTAATATCTATTGAAAAATTAGGAGCACAATTGAAATAAATAGGACCATTGCAAATATTTGTTTGAATCATAGCGAGTAATGAAGATTTGTATCTTTTTAACCTGTTGTCCCTTAAAGCAAGGTAGACAGAAGCATCAACACCAATATGAACAAGAAGTTTAATAGCAACTTGAATTAAACCAAAATGAATATATCTATAATTCTTTTCAAAATATTTTTTGATAGAAATATTTGACAGAAGATTTAAACTTTGAAATTCTTTTTGAATTGAAATAGTCTCTTCATGAGTTTTGACTGAAAAAGCAGTTTTGAAATCAAGGGGACCAATATGATACATAGTTTCAATTTGTTGTTCATGTATAGTCCAATTTGAGTGATTATTATCCTGTATATGCAATTCATGTGATTGAATAATATTAGAGCTACTTGAATTGTGTTTCGAAAATAAATTTCTAAATCTTGATGCCATGAATAACTTGTCGTAAAAACAATAAGTTTTAATTGTTTTGCTAAAAGTGTATGAATATTTCTTGTCAACGATAAGTAAATATTTGCTTTGCTATAAATGCGGGAACACTACCGGGACCACCAATCCACTTAGGCTGACCAACGGATTCACGCTTACCAACACACCTTCTAGTGCATCAAATAATACTTATGAATCCAGTAAATATTCAGAACCTTAGTTCAACAATTAATACATATGAAATTATCACAAGTATTCAGTAAAAAGATTCATAGCTGGACTTCCTAAACTTTTCGGTGAAAGAATTCATCAAAAGCTTAAGGAAGCTACTGGTCAAAGTGACATTCCTTTTGAAACAATTACATATGGTCAATTATTTGCTTTTGTCAAAAAAGAAGGATTAGCTTTGTGTTCAGAATTGAAAATACAATCTAAGTACGGATCTGAAAAGAATAGATACCGTAAGGAGGTTGGTTCATTCTGCGAAGCTTTTGGATTACAAAAGATTCAAGCTCCTTCATAGAGTTGATTCTGAGGAGTATTCTTCCTTCAGAGTCTTCTTCTATTTCGGAGACTTCGTGTCTTTCAATTCCTCTTGGTATTTGAGGATTATTGATTATGAATTCATTGGGAATGGTTATTTCATTCCACTTGAGTCTTTTGGGGACAAAGTAATTAGAGCTGTCTGCTTCTATTTGAAGCATAACAGTTTCTTCTTTGGAAGTAGGATGCATAATGAATTTTGGATTGAGCTGTGTTTCTTTTGTTTCGATTCATATTTCTTTATTTTGATGTACATTTTCTCGTTACGATCAATATTTCCTTCGTTTCGATGCATATTTTCATCATTTTTATGCTCGTTTTCTCATTATGATCAACATTTCCTTCTTTTCGATGCATATTTCCTTCATTTAGATGCTTGTTTTCTCGTTACGATTAACATTTTCGATCGTTTCGATGCATGTTTTCATCATTTTGATGCTCGTTTTCTCATTATGATCAACATTTCCTTCTTTTCGATGCATATTTCCTTCATTTTGATGCTCATTTTCTCATGACGATCAATATTTCATTCATTTCGATGCATATTTCCTTCATTTTGATGCACATTTTCTCGTTACGATCAATATTTCATTAGTTTCGATGCATATTTCCTTCATTTTAATGCTCATTTTCTCATTACAATAAACATTACCTTCGTTTCGATGCATATTTCCTTCATTTTGATGTTCATTTTCTAGTTACGATCAATATTTCCTTCGTTTCGATGCATATTTCCTTCATTTAGATACTCGTTTTCTCGTTACGATCAATATATCCATTGTTTCGATAAATATTTCCATCATTTTAATGCTCGTTTTCTCATTACAATCAACATTTCCTTCGTTTCGATGCATATTTTCTTCATTTTGATGCACATTTTCTAGTTACGATCAATATTTCTTTCATTTCGATGCATAATTTTTCATTTTGATGCACATTTTCTCATTATGATCAATATTTCCTTCGTTTCGATGCATATTTTTATCATTTTTATGCTCGTTTTCTCATTATGATCAACATTTCCTTCTTTTCGATGCATATTTCCTTCATTTAGATGCTCATTTTCTCATTACGATTAACATTTCCCATCATTTCGATGCATATTTTCATCATTTTGATGCTCTTTTTCTCGTTATGATCAACATTTCCTTCTTTTCGATGCATATTACCATCATTTTGATGCTTATTTTCTCGATATGATCAAATTTTTCTTCGTTTTGATGCATATATGCACATTTTGATGCATATTTTCATTATTTTGATGCTCGTTTTCTTTGTTATGATCAACATTTCCTTCTTTTCGATGCATATTTCCTTCATTTTGATGCTCATTTTCTCATGATGATCAACATTTCCTCCGTTTTGATGCATATTTTTATCATTTTGATGCTCATTTTCTCGATATGATCAATATTTTCTTCATTTCGATTCATATTTCCTTCATTTCGATGCACATTTTATCGTTACGATCAATATTTCCTTAGTTTCGATGCATATTTCCTTCATTTTTATGCTCATTTTCTCATTACAATAAACATTACCTTCGTTACGATGTATATTTCCTTCATTTTGATGTTCATTTTCTAGTTACGATCAATATTTCCTTCGTTTCGATGCATATTTCCTTCATTTAGATACTCGTTTTCTCGTTACGATCAATATATCCTTTGTTCCGATGCATATTTCAATCATTTTAATGCTCGTTTTCTCATTACAATCAACATTTCCTTCGTTTCAATGCATATTTTCTTCATTTTGATGCACATTTTCTCGTTATGATCAATATTTCTTTCATTTCGATGCATATTTCTTCATTTTGATTCACATTTTCTCATTACGATCAATATTTCCTTCGTTTCGATGCATATTTTCATCATTTTTATGCTCGTTTTCTCATTATGATCAACACTTCCTTCTTTTCGATGCATATTTCCTTCATTTAAATGCTCATTTTCTTGTTACGATTAACATTTCCCATCGTTTCGATGCATATTTTCATCATTTTTATGCTCGTTTTCTCGTTATGATCAACATTTCTTTCTTTTCGATGTTTATTTCAATCATTTTGATGCTCATTTTCACGATATATCAACATTTTCTTCGTTTCGATGTAAATTTCTTCAATTTGATGCACATTGTCTCGTTACGATCAACATTTCCTTCGTTTCGATGCATATTTTCATCATTTTGATGCTCATTCTCTCGTTATGATCAACATTTCCTTCTTTTCTATGCATATTTCATTCATTTTGATGCACATTTTCACATGACGATCAACATTTCCTCCGTTTCGATGCATATTATCAATATTTTGATGCTCATTTACTCGATAAGATCAAAATTTTCTTCGTTTCGATGCATATTTCCTTCATTTTGATGCATATTTTCTAGTTACCATCAACATTTCCTTCGTTTCGATGCATATTTCCATCATTTTGATATTCATTTTCTAGTTACGATCAACATTTCCTTCGTTTCGATGCATATTTCCTTCATTTAGACACTCGTTTTCTTGTTACTATCAATATATCCTTCGTTTTGATGCATATTTCTATCATTTTGATGCTCTTTTCTCATTACAATCAACATTTCCTTCGTTTCGATGCATATTTTCTTCATTTTGATGCACATTTTCTCGTTACAATCAATATTTCTTTCGTTTCGATGCATATTTCTTTATTTTGATGCAAATTTTCTCGTTACGATCAATATTTCCTTCGTTTCGATGCATATTTTAATCATTTTTATGCTCGTTTTCTCATTATGATCAATATTTCCTTCTTTTCGATGCTTATTTCAATCATTTTGATGCTCATTTTCTCGATATGATCAACATTTTCTTAATTTTGATGCATATTTCCTTCATTTTGATGCACATTTTCTCATTACGATCAATATTTCCTTAGTTTCGATGCATATTTCCTTTATTTTAATGCTCATTTTCTCATTACTATAAACATTACCTTCATTATGATGCATATTTCCTTCATTTTGATGTTTATTTTCTCGTTATGATCAATATTTCCTTCGTTTCGATGCATATTTTCATCATTTTTATGCTCGTTTTCTCATTATGATCAACATTTCCTTCTTTTCGATGCATATTTCCTTCATTTAGATGCTTGTTTTCTCGTTACGATTAACATTTTCATCGTTTCGATGCATGTTTTCATCATTTTGATGCTTGTTTTCTCGTTATGATCAACATTTCTTTCTTTTCGATGCATATTTCCATCATTTTGATGCTCATTTTCTCGATATAGTCCACATTTTATTCGTTTCGATGCATATTTCTTCATTTTGATGAAAATTTCTCGTAACAATCAACATTTTCTTCTTTTCGATGCATATTTTCATCATTTTGATGCTCGTTTTCTCATTATGATCAACATTTCCTTCTTTTCGATGCATATTTCCTTCATTTTGATGCTCATTTTCTCATGACGATCAATATTTCCTTCATTTCGATGCATATTTCCTTCATTTTGATGCACATTTTCTCGTTACGATCAATATTTCATTAGTTTCGATGCATATTTCCTTCATTTTAATGCTCATTTTCTCATTACAATAAACATTACCTTCGTTACGATGCATATTTCCTTCATTTTGATGTTCATTTTCTAGTTACGATCAATATTTCCTTCGTTTCGATGCATATTTCATTCATTTAGATACTCGTTTTCTCGCTACGATCAATATATCCATTGTTTCGATAAATATTTCCATCATTTTAATGCTCATTTTCTCATTACAATCAACATTTCCTTCGTTTCGATGCATATTTTCTTCATTTTGATGCACATTTTCTAGTTACGATCAATATTTCTTTCATTTCGATGCATAATTTTTCATTTTGATGCACATTTTCTCATTATGATCAATATTTCCTTCGTTTCGATGCATATTTTTATCATTTTTATGCTCGTTTTCTCATTATGATAAACATTTCCTTCTTTTCGATGCATATTTCCTTCATTTAGATGCTCATTTTCTCATTACGATTTACATTTCCCATCATTTCGATGCATATTTTCATCATTTTGATGCTCGTTTTCTCGTTATGATCAACATTTCCTTCTTTTCGATGCATATTACCATCATTTTGATGCTTATTTTCTCGATATGATCAAATTTTTCTTCGTTTCGATGCATATATGCACATTTTGATGCATATTTTCATTATTTTTATGCTCGTTTTCTTTGTTATGATCAACATTTCCTTCTTTTTGATGCATATTTCCTTCATTTTGATGCTCATTTTCTCATGACGATCAACATTTCCTCCGTTTTGATGCATATTTTTATCATTTTGATGCTCATTTTCTCGATATGATCAATATTTTCTTCGTTTCGATTCATATTTCCTTCATTTCGATGCACATTTTATCGTTACGATCAATATTTCCTTAGTTTCGATGCATATTTCCTTCATTTTTATGCTCATTTTCTCATTACAATAAACATTACCTTCGTTACGATGTATATTTCCTTCATTTTGATGTTCATTTTCTAGTTACGATCAATATTTCCTTCGTTTCGATGCATATTTCCTTCATTTAGATACTCGTTTTCTCGTTACGATCAATATATCCTTTGTTCCGATGCATATTCAATCATTTTAATGCTCGTTTTCTCATTACAATCAACATTTCCTTCGTTTCAATGCATATTTTCTTCATTTTGATGCACATTTTCTCGTTATGATCAATATTTCTTTCATTTCGATGCATATTTCTTCATTTTGATTCACATTTTCTCATTACGATCAATATTTCCTTCGTTTCGATGCATATTTTCATCATTTTTATCCTCGTTTTCTCATTATGATCAACACTTCCTTTTTTACGATGCATATTTCCTTCATGTAGATGCTCATTTTCTTGTTACGATTAACATTTCCCATCGTTTCGATGCATATTTTCATTATTTTTATGTTCGTTTTCTCGTTATGATCAACATTTCCTTCTTTTCGATGTTTATTTCAATCATTTTGATGCTCATTTTCACGATATGATCAACATTTTATTCGTTTCGATGCATATTTCTTCAATTTGATGCACATTGTCTCGTTACGATCAACATTTCCTTCGTTTCGATGCATATTTTCATCATTTTGATGCTCATTCTCTCGTTATGATCAACATTTCCTTCTTTTCTATGCATATTTCCTTCATTTTGATGCACATTTTCACATGACGATCAACATTTCCTCCTTTTCGATGCATATTATCAATATTTTGATGCTCATTTACTCGATAAGATCAACATTTTCTTCGTTTCGATGCATATTTCCTTCATTTTGATGCATATTTTCTAGTTACGATCAACATTTCCTTCGTTTCGATGCATATTTCCATCATTTTGATGTTCATTTTCTAGTTACGATCAACATTTCCTTCGTTTCGATGCATATTTCCTTCATTTAGACACTCGTTTTCTCGTTACGATCAATATATCCTTCGTTTCGATGCATATTTCCATCATTTTGATGCTCTTTTCTCATTACAATCAACATTTCCTTCGTTTCGATGCATATTTTCTTCATTTTGATGCACATTTTCTCGTTACAATCAATATTTCTTTCGTTTCGATGCATATTTCTTTATTTTGATGCAAATTTTCTCGTTACGATCAATATTTCCTTCGTTTCGATGCATATTTTAATCATTTTTATGCTCGTTTTCTCATTATGATCAACATTTCCTTCTTTTCGATGCTTATTTCAATCATTTTGATGCTCATTTTCTCGATATGATCAACATTTTCTTAATTTTGTTGCATATTTCCTTCATTTTGATGCACATTTTCTCATTACGATCAATATTTCCTTAGTTTCGATGCATATTTCCTTTATTTTAATGCTCATTTTCTCATTACAATAAACATTACCTTCATTATGATGCATATTTCCTTCATTTTGATGTTTATTTTCTCGTTATGATCAATATTTCCATCGTTTCGACGCATATTTCAATCATTTAGATACTCGTTTTCTCGTTATGATCAATATATCCTTCGTTTCGATGCACATTTCCATCATTTCGATGCTCGTTTTCTCATTACAATCAATATTTCCTACATTTCAATGCATATTTTCTTCATTTTGCTGCACATTTTCTCGTTACGATCAACATTTCCTTCGTTTCGATGCATATTTTCATAATTTTTATGTTTGTTTTCTCATTATGATCAACATTTCCTTCTTTTCGACGCATATTTCCTTCATTTAGATGCTTGTTTTCTTGTTACGATTAACATTTCCCATCGTTTCGATGCATATTTTCATCATTTTGATGCTCGTTTTCTTTGTTATGATCAACATTTCCTTCTTTCCGATGCATATTTCCTTCATTTTGATGCTCATTTTCTCATGACGATCAACATTTCCTCCGTTTTGATGCATATTTTTATCATTTTGATGCTCATTTTCTCGATATGATCAATATTTTCTTCGTTTCGATTCATATTTCCTTCATTCCGATGCACATTTTATCGTTACGATCAATATTTCCTTAGTTTCGATGCATATTTCCTTCATTTTTATGCTCATTTTCTCATTACAATAAACATTACATTCGTTACGATGCATATTTCCTTCATTTTGATGTTCATTTTCTAGTTACGATCAATATTTCTTTCGTTTCGATGCATATTTCCTTCATTTAGATACTCGTTTTCCCGTTAAGATCAATATATCCTTTGTTCCGATGCATATTTCAATCATTTTAATGCTCGTTTTCTCATTACAATCAACATTTCCTTCGTTTCAATGCATATTTTCTTCATTTTGATGCACATTTTCTCGTTATGATCAATATTTCTTTCATTTCGACGCATATTTCTTTATTTTGATGCAAATTTTCTCGTTACGATCAATATTTCCTTCGTTTCAATGCATATTTTCCTCATTTTTATGCTCGTTTTCTCGTTATGATCAACATTTCCTACTTTTCGATGCTTATTTCAATCATTTTGATGCTCATTTTCTCGATATGATCAACATTTTCTTCGTTTCGATGCATATTTCCTTCATTTTGATGCACATTTTCTCATTACGATCAATATTTCCTTAGTTTCGATGCATATTTCCTTTATTTTAATGCTCATTTTCTCATTACAATATACATTACCTTCATTACGATGCATATTTCCTTCATTTTGATGTTTATTTTCTCGTTATGATCAATATTTCCATTGTTTCGACGCATATTTCCATAATTTAGATACTCGTTTTCTCGTTATGATCAATATATCCTTCGTTTCGATGCACATTTCCATCATTTTGATGCTCGTTTTGTCATTACAATCAATATTTCCTTCATTTCAATGCATATTTTCTTCATTTTCCTGCACATTTTCTCGTTACGATCTACATTTCCTTCGTTTCGATGCATATTTTCATAATTTTTATGTTCGTTTTCTCATTATGATCAACATTTCCTTCTTTTCGACGCATATTTACTTCATTTAGATGCTTGTTTTCTCGTTACAATTAACATTTCCCATCGTTTCGATGCTTGTTTTCATCATTTTGATGCTCGTTTTTTCGATATGATCAACATTTTCTTCGTTTCGATTCATATTTCTTCATTTTGATGCACATTTACTCGTTACGATCAACATTTCTTTCTTTTTGATGCATATTTTCATCATTTTGATGCTCATTTTCTCGATATGATCAATATTTTCTTCGTTTCGATGCATATTTCCTTCATTTTGATGCACATTTTCTCATTACAATAAGCATTACCTTCGTTACGATGCATATTTCATTTATTTTGATGTTCATTTTCTAGCTACGATCTATATTTCCTTCGTTTCGATGCATATTTCCTTCATTTGGACACTCGTTTTCTCGTTACGATCAAAATATCCTTCGTTTCGATAAATATTTCTATCATTTTGATGCTCGTTTTCTCATTACAATCAATATTTCCTTCGTTTCGATGCATATTTTCTTCATTTTGATGTTCATTTTCTTGTTACGATCAACATTTCATTCGTTTCGATGCATATTTCCTTCATTTAGACACTCATTTTCTCATTACGATCAATATATCCTTCGTTCCGATGCATATTTCCATCATTTTGATGCTCGTTTTATCATTATAATCAATATTTACTTCGTTTCAATGCATATTTTCTTCATTTTGATGTTCATTTTATCGTTACGATCAACACTTCCTTCGTTTCGATGCATATTTCCTTTATTTAGATACTCGTTTTCTCGTTACGACCAATATATCCATCATTTATATATATATTTCCATCATTTTGATGCTCGTTTTCTCATTACAATCAATATTTCCTTCATTTCGATGCATATTTTCTTCATTTTAATGCACATTTTCTCGTTACGATCAATATTTCTTTCGTTTCGATACATATTTCTTCATTTTGATGCTCATTTTCTCGATATAGTCCACATTTTATTCGTTTCGATGCATATTTCTTCATTTTGATGCGCATTTTCTCGTAACAATCAACATTTTCTTCTTTTCGATGCATATTTTCATCATTTTGATGCTCGTTTTCTCATTATGATCAACATTTCCTTCTTTTCGATGCATATTTCCTTCATTTTGATGCTCATTTTCTCATGACGATAAATATTTCCTTCATTTCGATGCATATTTCCTTCATTTTGATGCACATTTTCTCGTTACGATCAATATTTCATTAGTTTCGATGCATATTTCCTTCATTTTAATGCTCATTTTCTCATTACAATAAACATTACCTTCGTTACGATGCATATTTCCTTCATTTTGATGTTCATTTTCTAGTTACGATCAATATTTCCTTCGTTTCGATGCATATTTCCTTCATTTAGATACTCGTTTTCTCGTTACGATCAATATATCCTTTGTTTCGATACATATTTCCATCATTTTAATGCTCATTTTCTCATTACAATCAACATTTTCTCGTTACGATCAATATTTCCTTCGATTCGATGCATATTTTCATCATTTTATGCTCGTTTTGTCATTATGATCAACATTTCCTTCTTTTGATGCATATTTCCTTCATTTAGATGCTTGTTTTCTCGTTAAGATTAACATTTCCCATCGTATCGATGCATATTTTCATCATTTTGATGCTTGTTTTCTCGTTATGATCAACATTTCCTTCTTTTCGATGCATATTTCCATCATTTTGATGCTCATTTTCTCGATATAGTCCACATTTTATTCGTTTCGATGCATATTTCTTCATTTTGATGCGCATTTTCTCGTAACAATCAACATTTTCTTCTTTTCGATGCATATTTTCATCATTTTGATGCTCGTTTTCTCATTATGATCAACATTTCCTTCTTTTCGATGCATATTTCCTTCATTTTGATGCTCATTTTCTCATGACGATCAATATTTCCTTCATATCTATGCATATTTCCTTCATTTTGATGCACATTTTCTCGTTACGATCAATATTTCATTAGTTTCGATGCATATTTCCTTCATTTTAATGCTCATTTTCTCATTACAATAAACATTACCTTCGTTACGATGCATATTTCCTTCATTTTGATGTTCATTTTCTAGTTACGATCAATATTTCCTTCGTTTCGATGCATATTTCATTCATTTAGATACTCGTTTTCTCGCTACGATCAATATATCCATTGTTTCGATAAATATTTCCATCATTTTAATGCTCATTTTCTCATTACAATCAACATTTCCTTCGTTTCGATGCATATTTTCTTGATTTTGATGCACATTTTCTAGTTACGATCAATATTTCTTTCATTTCGATGCATAATTTTTCATTTTGATGCACATTTTCTCATTATGATCAATATTTCTTTCGTTTCGATGCATATTTTTATCATTTTTATGCTCGTTTTCTCATTATGATCAACATTTCCTTCTTTTCGATGCATATTTCCTTCATTTAGATGCTCATTTTCTCATTACGATTAACATTTCCCATCATTTCGATGCATATTTTCATCATTTTGATGCTCGTTTTCTCGTTATGATCAACATTTCCTTCTTTTAGATGCATATTACCATCAATTTGATGCTTATTTTCTCGATATGATCAAATTTTTCTTCGTTTCGATGCATATATGCACATTTTGATGCATATTTTCATCATTTTGATGCTCGTTTTCTTTGTTATGATCAACATTTCCTTCTTTTCGATGCATATTTCCTTCATTTTGATGCTCATTTTCTCATGACGATCAACATTTCCTTCTTTTCGACGCATATTTACTTCATTTAGATGCTTGTTTTCTCTTTACGATTAACATTTCCCATCGTTTCGATGCTTATTTTCATTCTTGTGATGCTCGTTTTCTCGATATGATCAACATTTTCTTCGTTTCGATGCATATTTCTTCATTTTGATGCACATTTTCTCGTTACGATCAACATTTCTTTCTTTTTGATGCATATTTTCATCATTTTGATGCTCATTTTCTCGATATGATCAACATTTTCTTTGATTCGATGCATATTTCCTTCATTTTGATGCACATTTTCTCGTTACGATCAATATTTCCTTAGTTTCGATGCATATTTCCTTCATTTTAATGCTCATTTTCTCATTACAATAAACATTACCTTCGTTACGATGCATATTTCATTCATTTTGATGTTCATTTTCTAGCTACGATCAATATTTCCTTCGTTTCGATGCATATTTCCTTCATTTAGACACTCGTTTTCTCGTTACGATCAAAATATCCTTCGTTTCGATGCATATTTCTATCATTTTGATGCTCGTTTTCTCATTACAATCAATATTTCCTTCGTTTCGATGTATATTTCCTTCATTTTAATGTTCATTTTCTCGTTACGATCAACATTTCCTTCGTTTCGATGCATATTTCCTTCATTTAGACACTCATTTTCTCGTTACGATCAATATATCCTTCGTTTCGATGCATATTTCCATCATTTTGATGCTCGTTTTCTCATTACAATCAATATTTCCTTCGTTTCGATGCATATTTTCTTCATTTTGATGTTCATTTTCTCGTTACGATCAACAATTCCTTCGTTTCGATGCATATTTCCTTTATTTAGATACTCGTTTTCTCGTTACGACCAATATATCCATCGTTTCTATATATATTTCCATCATTTTGATGCTCGTTTTCTCATTACAATCAATATTTCCTTCGTTTCGATGCATATTTTCTTCATCTTAATGCACATTTTCTCGTTACGATCAATTTTTCTTTCGTTTCGATATATATTTCTTCATTTTGATGCACATTTTCTCGTTACGAACAACATTTCCATCGTTTTGATGCATATTTTCATCATTTTTATGCTCATTTTCGCATTATGATCAACATTTCCTTCTTTTCGATGCATATTTCCTTTATTTTGATGCTTATTTTCACTTTACGATGAACATTTCCTTCGTTTCGATCATATTTCTTTCATTTTTAAGCTCATTTTCTCATTACAATCAACATTTCCTTCGTTTAGATGCATATTCCCTTAATTTTGATGCTAATTTTCTCGTTACGATCATTATTTTCATCGTTTCGCTGCATATTTTAATCATTTTGATGCTTATTTTCTCGTTACGATCAATATTACTTTCGTTTCGATGCTTATTTCCTTCTTTAAGATGCTCGTTTCCTTGTTACGATCAACATTTTCTTCGTTTCGATGCATATTTCCATCATTTTGATGCTACATTTCTCGTTAAAATCTACATTTCCTTCGTTTCGATGAATATTTCCTTCATTTTGATGCTCATTTTCTCGTTTCGATGAACATTATCTTTGTTTCGATGCATATTTCCTTCATTTTGAGGTTCATTTTCTCGTTACGATCAATATATCCTTCGTTTTGATGCATATTTCCATCATTTTGATGCACATTTTTCAATTACAATCAACATTTCCTTCGTTTCGATGCATATTTTCTTCATTTTGATGCACATTTTCTCGTTACGATCAATATTTCTTTTGTTTCGATGCATATTTCTTTATTTTGATGCACATTTTCTCTTTACGATCAATATTTCCTTCTTTTCGATGCATATTTTCATCATTTTTATGCTCGTTTTCTCATTATGATCAACATTTCCTTCTTTTCGATGCATATTTCCTTCATTTAGATGCTTGTTTTCTCGTTACGATTAACATTTCCCATCGTTTCGATGCATGACTTCATCATTTTGATGCTTGTTTTTTCGTTATGATCAACATTTCCTTCTTTTCGATGCATATTTCCATCATTTTGATGCTCATTTTCTCGATATAGTCAACATTTTATTGGTTTCGATGCATATTTCTTCATTTTGATGCGCATTTTCTCGTAACAATCAACATTTTCTTCTTTTAGATGCATATTTTCATCATTTTGATGCTCGTTTTCTCATTATGATCAACATTTCCTTCTTTTCGATGCATATTTCCTTCATTTTGATGCTCATTTTCTCATGAATCAACATTTTCTTCGTTTCGATGCATATTTTCATCATTTTGATGCTCATTTTCTCGATATGATCAATATTTTCTTCGTTTCGATGCATATTTCCTTCATTTTGATGCACATTTTCTCGTTACGATCAATATTTCCTTAGTTTCGATGCATATTTCCTTCATTTTAATGCTCATTTTCTCATTACAATAAACATTACCTTCGTTACGATGCATATTTCCTTCATTTTGATGTTCATTTTCTAGTTACGATCAATATTTCCTTCGTTTCGATGCATATTTCCTTCATTTAGATACTCGTTTTCTCGTTACGATCAATATATCCTTTGTTTCGATGCATATTTCCATCATTTTAATGGTCATTTTCTCATTACAATCAACATTTTCTCGTTACGATCAATATTACCTTCGATTCGATGCATATTTTCATCATTTTATGCTCGTTTTCTCATTATGATCAACATTTCCTTCTTTTGATGCATATTTCCTTCATTTAGATGCTTGTTTTCTCGTTAAGATTAACATTTCCCATCGTTTCGATGCATATTTTCATCATTTTGATGCTTGTTTTCTCGTTATGATCAACATTTCCTTCTTTTCGATGCATATTTCCATAATTTTGATGCTCATTTTCTCGATATAGTCAACATTTTATTCGTTTCGATGCATATTTCTTCATTTTGATGCACATTTTCTCATTACAATCAACATTTCCTTCTTTTCGATGCATATTTTCATCATTTTGATGCTCGTTTTCTCATTATGATAAACATTTCCTTTTTTCGATGCATATTTCCTTCATTTTGATGCTCATTTTCTCATGACGATCAACATTTCCTCTGGTTCGATGCATATTTTCATTATTTTGATGCTCATTTTCTCGATATGATCAATATTTTCTTCGTTTCGATGCATATTTCCTTCATTTTGGTGCAAATTTTCTCGTTACGATCAATATTTCCTTAGTTTCGCCTTCATATTAATGCTCATTTTCTCATTACAATAAACATTACATTCGTTACGATGCATATTTCATTCATTTTGATGTACATTTTCTAGTTACGATCAATATTTCCTTCGTTTCGATGCATATTTCCTTCATTTAGACACTTATTTTCTAGTTACGATCAATATATCATTCGTTTCGATCATTTTCTCATTACGATCAATATATCATTCGTTTCGATCAATATTTCCATCATTTTGATGCTCATTTTCTCATTACGATCAACATTTTCTCGTTACGATCAATATATCATTCGTTTCGATGCATATTTCCATCATTTTGATGCACATTTTCTCATTACGATCAATATTTCCTTCGTTTCGATGCATTTTTTATCATTTTTATGCTCGTTTTTGCATTATGATCAACATTTCCTTCTTTTCGATGCATATTTCCTTCATTTAGATGCTCATTTTCTCGTTACGATTAACATTTCCCATCTTTTCGATGCATATTTTCATCATTTTATGCTCATTATGATCAATATTTCATTCATTTTGATGCACATTTTCTCATTACGATCAATATTTCCTTAGTTTCGATGCATATTTCCTTTATTTTAATGCTCATTTTCTCATTACAATAAACATTACATTCATTACGATGCATATTTCCTTCATTTTGATGTTTATTTTCTCGTTATGATCAATATTTCCATCTTTTCGACGCATATTTCCATCATTTAGATACTCGTTTTATCGTTATGATCAATATATCCTTTGTTTCGATGCACATTTCCATCATTTTGATGCTTGTTTTCTCATTACAATCAATATTTCCTACATTTCAATGCATATTTTCTTCATTTTGCTGCACATTTTCTCGTTACGATCAACATTTCCTTCGTTTCGATGCTTATTTTCATAATTTTTATGTTTGTTTTCTCATTATGATCAACATTTCCTTCTTTTCGACGCATGTTTCCTTCATTTAGATGCTTGTTTTCTTGTTACGATTAACATTTCCCATCGTTTCGATGCATATTTTCATCATTTTGATGCACGTTTTCTCATTATGATCAATATTTCCTTCTTTTCGATGCATATTTCCATCATTTTGATGCACATTTTCTCGATATGATCAACATTTTCTTCGTCTCGACGCATATTAATTCATTTTGACGCACATTTTCTCGTTACGATCAACATTTCATTCTTTTCGATGCATATTTCCATCATTTTGATGCTAATTTTCTCAATATGATCAACATTTTCTTCGTTTCGATGCATATTTCCTTTATTTTGATGCACATTTTCTCGTTACGATCAATATTTCCTTAGTTTCGATGCATATTTCCTTCATTTTAATGCTCATTTTCTAATTACAATAAACATTACCTTCGTTACGATGCATATTTCATTCATTTTGATGTTCATTTTCTAGCTACGATCAATATTTCCTTCGTTTCGATGCATATTTCCTTCATTTAGACACTCGTTTTCTCGTTACGATCAATATATACTACGTTTCGATGCATATTTCTATCATTTTGATGCTCGTTTTCTCATTACAATCAATATTTCCTTCGTTTCGACGCATATTTTCTTCATTTTGATGTTCATTTTCTCGTTACGATCAACTTTCCTTCGTTTCGATGCATATTTCCTTCATTTAGACACTCATTTTCTCGTTGAGATCAATATATCCTTCGTTTCGATGCATATTTCCATCATTTTGATGCTCGTTTTCTCATTACAATCAATATCTCCTTCGTTTCGATGCATATTTTCTTCATTTTGATGTTCATTTTCTCGTTACGATCATCACTTCATTCGTTTCGATGCATATTTCCTTTAGTTAGATATTCGTTTTCTCGTTACGACCAATATACCCATCGTTTCTATACATATTTCCATCATCTTGATGCTCGTTTTCTCATTACAATCAATATTTCCTTCGTTTCGATGCATATTTTCTTCATTTTGATGCACATTTTCTCGTTACGATCAATATTTCTTTCGTTTCGATACATATTTCTTCATTTTGATGCACATTTTCTCGTTACGAACAACATTTCCTTCGTTTTGCTGCATTTTTCAACATTTTTATGCTCGTTTTCTCATTATGATCAACATTTCCTTCTTTTCGATGCATATTTCCTTTATTTTGATGCTCATTTTCTCGATATAGTCAACATTTTATTCGTTTCGATGCATATTTCTTCATTTTGATGCACATTTTCTCGTTACAATCAACATTTCCTTCTTTTCGATGCTTATTTTCATCATTTTGATGCTCGTTTTCTCATTATGATAAACATTTCCTTTTTTCGATGCATATTTCCTTCATTTTGAAGCTCATTTTCTCATGACGATCAACATTTCCTCTGGTTCGATGCATATTTTCATTATTTTGATGCTCATTTTCTCGATATGATCAATATTTTCTTCGTTTCGATTCATATTTCCTTCATTCCGATGCACATTTTATCGTTACGATCAATATTTCCTTAGTTTCGATGCATATTTCCTTCATTTTTATGCTCATTTTCTCATTACAATAAACATTACATTCGTTACGATGCATATTTCATTCATTTTGATGTACATTTTCTAGTTACGATCAATATTTCCTTCGTTTCGATGCATATTTCCTTCATTTAGACACTTATTTTCTAGTTACGATCAATATATCATTCGTTTCGATCATTTTCTCATTACGATCAATATATCATTCGTTTCGATCAATATTTCCATCATTTTGATGCTCATTTTCTCATTACGATCAACATTTTCTCGTTACGATCAATATATCATTCGTTTCGATGCATATTTCCATCATTTTGATGCACATTTTATCATTACGATCAATATTTCCTTCGTTTCGATGCATTTTTTATCATTTTTATGCTCGTTTTTGCATTATGATCAACATTTCCTTCTTTTCGATGCATATTTCCTTCATTTAGATGCTCATTTTCTCGTTACGATTAACATTTCCCATCTTTTCGATGCATATTTTCATCATTTTATGCTCATTATGATCAATATTTCTTTCATTTTGATGCACATTTTCTCATTACGATCAATATTTCCTTAGTTTCGATGCATATTTCCTTTATTTTAATGCTCATTTTCTCATTACAATAAACATTACATTCATTACGATGCATATTTCCTTCATTTTGATGTTTATTTTCTCGTTATGATCAATATTTCCATCTTTTCGATGCATATTTCAATCATTTAGATACTCGTTTTATCGTTATGATCAATATATCCTTCGTTTCGATGCACATTTCCATCATTTTGATGCTCGTTTTCTCATTACAATCAATATTTCCTACATTTCAATGCATATTTTCTTCATTTTGCTGCACATTTTCTCGTTACGATCAACATTTCCTTCGTTTCGATGCTTATTTTCATAATTTTTATGTTTGTTTTCTCATTATGATCAACATTTCCTTCTTTTCGACGCATGTTTCCTTCATTTAAATGCTTGTTTTCTTGTTACGATTAACATTTCCCATCATTTCGATGCATATTTTCATCATTTTGATGCTCGTTTTCTCATTATGATCAATATTTCCTTCTTTTCGATGCATATTTCCATCATTTTGATGCTCATTTTCTCGATATGATCAACAATTTCTTCGTTTCGACGCATATTAATTCATTTTGATGCACATTTTCTCGTTACGATCAACATTTCTTTCTTTTCGATGCATATTTCCATCATTTTGATGCTAATTTTCTCAATATGATCAACAATTTCTTCGTTTCGATGCATATTTCCTTCATTTTGATGCACATTTTCTCGTTACGATCAATATTTCCTTAGTTTCGATGCATATTTCCATCATTTTAATGCTCATTTTCTAATTACAATAAACATTACCTTCGTTACGATGCATATTTCATTCGTTTTGATGTTCATTTTCTAGCTACGATCAATATTTCCTTCGTTTCGATGCATATTTCCTTCATTTAGACACTCGTTTTCTCGTTACGATCAATATATACTGCGTTTCGATGCATATTTCTATCATTTTGATGCTCATTTTCTCATTACAATCAATATTTCCTTCGTTTCGACGCATATTTTCTTCATTTTGATGTTCATTTTCTCGTTACGATCAACTTTCCTTCGTTTCGATGCATATTTCCTTCATTTAGACACTCATTTTCTCGTTGAGATCAATATATCCTTCGTTTCGATGCATATTTCCATCATTTTGATGCTCGTTTTTTCATTACAATCAATATCTCCTTCGTTTCGATGCATATTTTCTTCATTTTGATGTTCATTTTCTCGTTACGATCAACACTTCATTCGTTTCGATGCATATTTCCTTTAGTTAGATATTCGTTTTCTCGTTACGACCAATATACCCATCGTTTCTATACATATTTCCATCATCTTGATGCTCGTTTTCTCATTACAATCAATATTTCCTTCGTTTCGATGAATATTTTCTTCATTTTGATGCACATTTTCTCGTTATGATCAATATTTCTTTCGTTTCGATACATATTTCTTCATTTTGATGCACATTTTCTCGTTACGAACAACATTTCCTTCGTTTTGCTGCATTTTTCATCATTTTTATGCTCGTTTTCTCATTATGATCAACATTTCCTTCTTTTCGATGTATATTTCCTTTATTTTGATGCTCATTTTCTCGATATAGTCAACATTTTATTCGTTTCGATGCATATTTCTTCATTTTGATGCACATTTTCTCGTTACAATCAACATTTCCTTCTTTTCGATGCATATTTTCATCATTTTGATGCTCGTTTTCTCATTATGATAAACATTTCCTTTTTTCGATGCATATTTCCTTCATTTTGATGCTCATTTTCTCATGACGATCAACATTTCCTCTGGTTCGATGCATATTTTCATTATTTTGATGCTCATTTTCTCGATATGATCAATATTTTCTTCGTTTCGATGCATATTTCTTCATTTTGGTGCAAATTTTCTCGTTACGATCAATATTTCCTTAGTTTCGCCTTCATATTAATGCTCATTTTCTCATTACAATAAACATTACATTCGTTACGATGCATATTTCATTCATTTTTATGTACATTTTCTAGTTACGATCAATATTTCCTTCGTTTCGATGCATATTTCCTTCATTTAGACACTTATTTTCTAGTTACAATCAATATATCATTCGTTTCGATCATTTTCTCTTTACGATCAATATATCATTCGTTTCGATCAATATTTCCATCATTTTGATGCTCATTTTCTCATTACGATCAACATTTTCTCGTTACGATCAATATATCATTCGTTTCGATGCATATTTCCATCATTTTGATGCACATTTTCTCATTACGATCAATATTTCCTTCGTTTCGATGCATTTTTTATCATTTTTATGCTCGTTTTCGCATTATGATCAACATTTCCTTCTTTTCGATGCATATTTCCTTCATTTAGATGCTCATTTTCTCGTTACGATTAACATTTCCCATCTTTTCGATGCATATTTTCATCATTTTATGCTCATTATGATCAATATTTCTTTCATTTTGATGCACATTTTCTCATTACGATCAATATTTCCTCTGTTTCGATGCATATTTCCTTTATTTTAATGCTCATTTTCTCATTACAATAAACATTACATTCATTATGATGCATATTTCCTTCATTTTGATGTTTATTTTCTCGTTATGATCAATATTTCCATCTTTTCGACGCATATTTCCATCATTTAGATACTCGTTTTATCGTTATGATCAATATATCCTTCGTTTCGATGCACATTTCCATCATTTTGATGCTCGTTTTCTCATTACAATCAATATTTCCTACATTTCAATGCATATTTTCTTCATTTTGCTGCACATTTTCTCGTTACGATCAACATTTCCTTCGTTTCGATGCTTATTTTCATAATTTTTATGTTTGTTTTCTCATTATGATCAACATTTCCTTCTTTTCGACGCATGTTTCCTTCATTTAGATGCTTGTTTTCTTGTTACGATTAACATTTCCCATCGTTTCGATGCATATTTTCATCATTTTGATGCTCGTTTTCTCATTATGATCAATATTTCCTTCTTTTCGATGCATATTTCCATCATTTTGATGCTCATTTTCTCGATATGATCAACATTTTCTTCGTTTCGACGCATATTAATTCATTTTGATGCACATTTTCTCGTTACGATCAACATTTCTTTCTTTTCGATGCATATTTCCATCATTTTGATGCTAAATTTCTCAATATGATCAACATTTTCTTCGTTTCGATGCATATTTCCTTCATTTTGATGCACATTTTCTCGTTACGATCAATATTTCCTTAGTTTCGATGCATATTTCCTTCATTTTAATGCTCATTTTCTAATTACAATAAACATTACCTTCGTTACGATGCATATTTCATTCATTTTGATGTTCATTTTCTAGCTACGATCAATATTTCCTTCGTTTCGATGCATATTTCCTTCATTTAGACACTCGTTTTCTCGTTACAATCAATATATACTGCGTTTTGATGCATATTTCTATCATTTTGATGCTCGTTTTCTCATTACAATCAATATTTCCTTCGTTTCGACGCATATTTTCTTCATTTTGATGTTCATTTTCTCGTTACGATCAACTTTCCTTCGTTTCGATGCATATTTCCTTCATTTAGACACTCATTTTCTCGTTGAGATCAATATATCCTTCGTTTCGATGCATATTTCCATCATTTTGATGCTCGTTTTCTCATTACAATCAATATCTCCTTCGTTTCGATGCATATTTTCTTCATTTTGATGTTCATTTTCTCGTTACGATCAACACTTCATTCGTTTCGATGTTATTTCCTTCAGTTAGATATTCGTTTTCTCGTTACGACCAATATACCCATCGTTTCTATACATATTTCCATCATCTTGATGCTCGTTTTCTCATTACAATCAATATTTCCTTCGTTTCGATGCATATTTTCTTCATTTTGATGCACATTTTCTCGTTACGATCAATATTTATTTCGTTTCGATACATATTTCTTCATTTTGATGCACATTTTCTCGTTACGAACAACATTTCCTTCGTTTTGCTGCAATTTTCATCATTTTTGTGCTCGTTTTCTCATTATGATCAACATTTCCTTCTTTTCGATGCATATTTCCTTTATTTTGATGCTCATTTTCTCGATATAGTCAACATTTTATTCGTTTCGATGCATATTTCTTCATTTTGATGCACATTTTCTCCTTACAATCAACATTTCCTTCTTTTCGATGCATATTTTCATCATTTTGATGCTCGTTTTCTCATTATGATAAACATTTCCTTTTTTCGATACATATTTCCTTCATTTTGATTGTCATGCCCCGACCCCAGACAGAACGCGACAACCGCCACATTAACCATAAATTTCGCAGAATGGGTGCACTCTACTCCACAAAGTTTATAGAAAACGTAAGGCTTGCTATCAAGTACCTGTAGAGCTTAACAACTGATAACAACGGGTACAACCCGAGGACATCATCTCAAAAAGTATCAACAAGGATTTACAAAGGTACAAAATACAACGGTGTAACTTAGTTTAAAGAAAATATACATGAACGATATAACATCGCGAAGGTACAAAAAGAACATCAAGGGGGTCACCAAATATAAACTATACAATCTCGCCAATGAATCCGTCAATTTACATAAAAGAGAAAGTACCCAAAACACGGATTGGATGACGAGCAAACGATTGGAAAACCTCCAACCAAAACGATATCAACAGCCTGAAAAGGAAAGAATGATGGGGGTGAGCAAAACCACTAGCTCAGTGAGGTGATAAGCCGGTCACCCCGACCCTTATACGAAGCATGTATTCCACTTGCGGTTCATAACATAAAATCCCACATTTCGTCCCACAATAACTATTTCTCACTCAGTATACATATTAATGAAAATAAAAACCTTAGTGCACATTTACGAATAACACAATTAGTTCAAACAACATGTTATCACATAAAAGACGCGTGGGTAGTCAATATCCTCCTCGAACTGAGCTCTCCGTCGAGAGACAGTCCAAGCCCGTCACCGTTACTCTAGATAAAATGCACATTAATATTCTTTCTCAATACGCCAAGTGCTAAAGTTCACAATTCAATATCGACGTGAATACTTGAAATGATCAAACATATAAACATATATAACATGCATGTCCCACACCGGTGACGTTGACTGAGCCTATAATAGACTGATCCATCTAACGATCACCCTCCAGAGTATCAGTATTTGGCAAATGGACAGGTGCCCCGTTAGATCTAACTCACCCAGGTTTGCCAAGCAACGAGCAACTTGGTTGTCACTCTAACTCACCCGAACCGCGACAATTCGGGCTACTTAATCAATGTCGCTCCAACTCACCCGAACCGTGACCAATTCGGGCTACTAAACCTTGGTACCAGGCATACATATGAATATGCATCATAAGATGAATAACGACTCAAGTTAGAGTCTTAATTGACACAAGAATAACCAGATATCAATTCTCAAATAATTCACAATAAATGCTATCAGATATCGAGCCGGCAAGGCTCTTCAACATAAGTTAAAATCAATAATACTCATAAAATGGCTAACAGGACTCTAACCAGAGCAATCGAGCCAATCAGGCTCTTTACCACATAACATAATACCAAATAATTTTCTTATCAATTAACTAAAACTAAAATAAATGCACATTTATTGAGAGTCCACACTTCCCACAAGAGAAGGTGTTCCCGAATTATCAACTCACAAGGAAGTGATTAACTCTCTCCGGAATCTGAAGTCGGTCCCTTGCCCTTCGTCGATGGTTCTTTACCTAGAAAGGAGATGAGCAATTAAAGACTAATTAAATATAACTAACTATTAGCGGTAACATTCCTTTCATTGCTAAAAACAAATCCTAATCGAGTTCGAACGAGTCGATATTAAATAAAAATGGTATGTAACTCCTTAACATCAGTTCCCAATCCCACATAACCCGTTTCAATAGATTAACTAAACGAAACGATAGAAAATAAGTTTGAATTCGACATAAAAATTCTGAAATTTTCCAGCTAGCGGCAGTTTACGAGAAAAATCATAACTAATTGTAGAATAATCGGATTGAGGCGTTTCAAGTGGCTACGGAAAGCTAACGAGTTCAGCTACGTACAGAAATTAAGTTTGCAAACTTTAGAGGGCAATAGGTATGTCAAAATCAGTTCGAACAGTCTGCAAATTACCCACATACCAAAAAGAAAAACCCCACAAAATTACAAAATCATGGAAGAAGGAAGCTTAATTCACACACCACTTACCTCAAAACCACTTAGAAACCACCTAGGATGAGGGTTGTAAGGGAGAATTTGATCAACAAGGGTTTCTCCTCTTCACTCTTTTCTTTCCCCTCTTTTGCTTTTCTTCTCCCGTTCTTCTCTCTTTTTTTTTTAACTTTAGCCTTACTAATTATATATCAGGTCATTTAAGTGGGCTGAAACTTTGGGCCACAAAATAAATAAATAAATAAGTTTGGGCTTTCTAAAAAAATCTAGTTGGGCTTAATTGGGCTGGCCTTTTGGGCTATAAAAATAAATAAATAGGTTTTGGGCTTTCTAAAAAAAATCTAGTTGGGCTTAATTGGGCTGGCCTTTTGGGCTATAAAAATAAATAAATAGGTTTTGGGCTTTCTAAAAAAAATCTAGTTGAACTAAGATATTATAAAGTATCCCCTCCTTCAAAAAGTTTCGTCCTCGAAACATAAACGTACCTAGAGATAAAAAGAGATTTGGACGGTGTTGACGCATGACTGACTCTGGTTCCCATGTTTCTTCTTCAATTTGATCACTTCTCCATAGAATTCTCACCATAGGAATGGATTTGTTACGAAGCATTTTCTCTTGGCGATCTACAATTTGAACAGGTTGTACTTCGTACGATAGATTTTCCTTTAATACAACTGGGGGATCTTTGAGCACGTGCGAAGGATCTGGTTCATATTTTCTAAGCGTAGAGACATGGAAGACATCGTGAATCTTCGACAATTCCGATGGTAGCTCAAGTCGATACGCGACACGACTAATCCTTTGCACGATCGTAAACGGGCCAATATACCTTGGACTCAACTTTCCTCGACGGTGGAATCGCAACACGCCCTTCCATGGAGAAACTTTCAGAAAAAATTTGTCTCCTTCATTAAACTCCAAATCGCGCCTCCTATTATCTGCGTAGCTTTTCTGTCGATCTTGCGCTGTCTTAAGTCTGTCTCGAATAAGTTGTATTTTTGCCTTCGCATCTTCGATAAGCTCTACTTGTTCGATTTGTCTCTCGCCAACCTCATCCCAAAAGAGCGGTGTTCGACACTTTCGGCCATACAGAGCTTCGTACGGGGGCATTCCAATGCTTGAATGATAACTGTTGTTATAAGCGAACTCCACCATAGTCACGTACTTATCCCAGCTACCTCCCAAATTCAACACCACTGCACGTAGCATGTCTTCTAGTGTCTGTATAGTTCTCTCTGACTGTCCATCAGTCTGTGGATGAAACGAGGTACTGAATAGTAATTTTGTACCTAGCGCTTTCTGCAGACTAGGCCAAAAACGGGAAGTGAATCTTGGATTACGGTCAGATATGATTGACACTGGTACTCCGTGCAATCTCACGATCTCATCAACATATAACTTGGCAAGTTTCTCTAAAGATTCGTTGGTATGCACTGGAAGGAAATGTGCCGATTTCGTCAGACGATCGACAATGACCCAATTGAGTCATGACCCTTTTGGGTTCGAGGTAAACCAGAAACAAAATCCATTGTGATGTTTTCCCATTTCCACTCAGGAATAGGTATTGGTTGAAGCATGCCGGCTGGTTTTTGGTGTTCCGCTTTAATCTGTTGGCATGATAAGCATTTTGATACAAATTCAGCAATGTCCTGTTTCATACCTGGCCACCAATAATGCTCCCGAAGTGTTCTGTACATTTTGGTACTACCAGGATGCATAGCATAGGCTGAAGAATGGGCTTCCTCAAGAATAGCTCTACGAACATCAAGTTCTGATGGAACACAAACACGATTTTTAAAAGTAAGAAGTCCATCATCCCGAATTTGAAATTCTGTTTCTTTTCCTTTATTTAGCTTCGCCATCTTCTGTTGTAAATGAACATCGTGTGATTGTCTTTCTCAAATTTGCTCGAACAAGGTAGGTCTAACCTCGAATTTGGCGATTAAGGCAGAATCATTAGACTTTTCACAATCGAGCGAAATGTGTAAAGATTTAAATTGCTCCAACATAGGAAGATAAAAAGATTGAATCGAAGCAAGTGAGGTAGAAGACTTTCTACTCAGAGCATCTGCAACAACGTTCGCCTTGCCAGGATGATAATCGATAACTAAGTCATAGTCACTAATCAACTCCATCCATCGCCTTTGCCTGAGGTTGAGCTCCTTTTGCGTGGTGATATACTTTAAGCTCTTGTGATCAGTGAAAACCCGACAAGTTGCACCGTACAGATAGTGCCTCCAGATCTTCAATGCAAAGACGATTGCAGCCAACTCTAAATCATGTGTAGGATAATTTTCTTCGTTCTTCTTCAATTGCCTTGAAGCATAGGCAATAACCTTTCCTTCTTGCATGAGAACGCATCCTAATCCTTGTCTCGAGGCGTCGCTATAATTGGTAAATTCTCCAATCGCTGGGTCTGGCAAAGCAAGAATAGGAGCTGAAACGAGTCGTCTTTTCAATTCTTGAAATGCTTCGTCGCATTCTTCACTCCATTCAAATTTTACCCCTTTTCGAGTCAATTTAGTCAAAGATGAAGCCAATAATGAAAAGTCTTTGACAAACCGTCGATAATATCCAGCTAATCCCAGAAAACTACAAATCTCTGTCACGTTCTTTGGACGCTCCCAATCTAGTATAGCTTGAATCTTCACTGGATCGACGTAGATTCCTTCTTTAGAAATGTGATGACCCAAAAAGCTTACCTCACGAAGCCAAAATTCACACTTCGAGAATTTAGCATAAAGCTGATTTTCTCCGAGAATGTTCAGAGCAATTCTTAGATGATGAGAATACTCGTCGTCCGATTTAGAATAAATAAGAATGTCATCAATGAAGATGATGACAAACTTATCTAAATACGGCCGAAAGACCGGATTCATAAGATCCATAAAAGCTGCAGGAGCATTTGTGAGTCCAAAAGGCATAACACAGAATTCAAAATGACCATATCTGGTTCGAAAAGCAGACTTAGGGATATCAGATTCCCTAATCTTGAGTTGGTGATAACCGGATCTCAAATCAATTTTTGAGAACACAGTTGCTCCTTGCAATTGATCAAACAGATCATCGATTCTTGGAAGAGGATATTTGTTCTTGATTGTCACCTTGTTCAATTGACGGTAGTCGACACATAGACGAAGTGATCCATCTTTCTTCTTGACAAAAAGAACTGGAGCACCCCATGGAGATGTGCTAGGTCGTATGAAACCCTTCTCCAATAATTCCCCAAGTTGTGTCTGGAGTTCCTTAAGCTTAGCAGGCGACATTCGATATGGAGTAATTGATATAGGTGTGATTCCAGGAAGTATGTCAATGGAAAAATCAATCTCTCGATTCGGAGGTTGTCCTGGTAAGTCTTCGGGAAAGACATCAGGAAATTCATTCACGATCGGGATGTCATCTAGTTTAGTTTCAGAAAGAGAAGTATCGATGACAAATGCCAAGAATGCCTCACAACCCTTACGCATTAATTTATGCGCAGTCAACATTGAAATAAAAGAGAAGGATCTCGTTTGAAGTTTACCTTCAAAAACAAGTTCTGAGAATCCTGGTCTACAAAAAATAACAAGCTTCTCGTGGCAATCGAGAATTGCATGATGAGAAGAAAGCCAATCCATGCCAAGAATAACATCAAGATCAATCAAAGGCAATGGTATCAATTCAGCCTCTAAAATGACATCTTTGATCTTCAATGGACAACCAAGGAATATCGAATCACGAATTAGACGCTCTCCAAGAGGGGTATGAACGATGATTCCAGGTGACAAATGAGAGATAGGATAATGTAAGATCGCAGTAAGATCATCCCGGATATAAGACCTATCAGAACCTGGGTCAAATAAAGTGTAGACCTGATGGTCTCCCACAAACACATGGCCTAAAGAAGCAATATTAGGTGAGATTGTGATTCAAAAATCCGGAAAGATAGAATTTCTTACGAATGTTTTATTCGTAATCAAGTGGCATAACAAGGCGGGGTTAGATCTAGCATGTGAAAATACTCAGATTATAAATTACCTGTCACAATCTTCGGATCTGAGCGAGCCTCTTCCTGGGAAATATGAAATACTCTAGTTTGCTTCCTTCCTTGCATAGGTGATTGAGTACTAGGGCCGCTTGAGGCATCGGGCACTCTGGTAACTGCAGATCGAGTATCTCTGGGTGTAGAATATGTTACTTTACCACGAAGTTGACCAGAACCCTGATTGCTCGCTCCCATAAGCTGAGGACAAGAACTTCGCATATGCCCCGGCTGTCGACACTGAAAACATACTTGAGGAGCCTTACAGGGGCCGTCGTGATATTTTAAGCAATTCTGGCACTTGCGATTTTCACCAACCGATCCCGAGACATTGCTCCCGCCTCTACTAAACTGCTCCCAAGGTTGAGGAAAACTAATAGATCCCGAACTTGGTGTGCCACGCGAAGATCCCACACCCCTATACACCTTCGATGCATTTTCTGGAAATGTGCTCCCTTGCCTTTTCTTTTGAGATCGTTCTGCAAGCTTATGTCTCGCCTCAACTAAACCTTCTACCCTCAGGGCTTCTTCTACGAGATCGTCAAGACTCTCGTACTTGTCTCCGAACTTGATGCGATCTCGAATATTTAAATTAAGACCATCTTCAAATCTCTTGCATAAGTCTCTCGTCGTATATGACTAAGGTGCGAATTCTCGCAATTCCAGAAATTTGCTTTCGTACTCAACGACCGACATAATGCCTTGAAAGAGGTTGAAGAACTCCTTTCTCTTCTGATCCTTGATGTACTGAGAGAAGTATCGATCTTTGAATCGTTCCACAAAGATAGCCCACGTAATAGTAACCGAAGATGTCTCTTTTAGATTCTGCCACCATCGTCGTGCATCTGGGCCTAACAGCTTGGTCGCAATGACCACACGATAACATTCTTCAATCATCAAGGTGTCAAAGGTCTCTGTAATCTCCTTTAACCATGCCCCCGCTTTAGAAGCATCTCTTGCACCGTCAAATTTCGAAGTCCCCATGTTTTCAACTGCTTTCACCAAATCATGTATAAAAAGTACACCTCGAGAAACAGAACCTCCTAAAGCCATTTCTGGAGTAAAAACTGGTACATTAGTTTTAGGTCGAATCGGTTCATTAGCACGAAGAAGCTCTTCAGTGACAGTCGTAGTCGTATGATCCATTGTAGGTGGTGGAACACCATTTATTCGAATATGATCATAATACAATTGGTACTGTTCCGGTGTCATCATGTGCTCAACCCGCAACTGGGCCCGTGGTTGCTCTACCTGGAAAACCGGCACCCTATGATCAGAATTGACAGGATCCGTAACCGTCGGAGGAACGGCATGATCAGAAGAAACATGTCCTCGAGGTCCACGAGGAACAGAAGAGAGTAGAGGAATCGGAGGATCACGAGGAGCGTGTCCTTGACCTCGACGACGAACTGGAGGTGCCATAATGACTGAAAGGAAGAAAGGAAAGAAAATGCAAGGTCAACATCAAGGCAATACGATACCTTAGGATGACATATAAACAAAGTTGGACCCATTGGCTCGACTCAAAAAGAAGGAGAATCATAAAACCAGGCTCTGATACCAAGAAAGTTGTCACGCCCCGACCCCAGACAGAACGCGACAACCGCCACGTTAACCATAAATTTCGCAGAATGGGTGCACTCCACTCCACAAAGTTTATAGAAAACGTAAGGCTTGCTATCAAGTACCTGTAGAGCTTAACAACTGATAACAACGGGTACAACCCGAGGACATCATCTCAAAAAGTATCAACAAGGATTTACAAAGGTACAAAATACAACGGTGTAACTTAGTTTAAAGAAAATATACATGAACGATATAACATCGCGAAGGTACAAAAAGAACATCAAGGGGGTCACCAAATATAAACTATACAATCTCGCCAATGAATCCGTCAATTTACATAAAAGAGAAAGTACCCAAAACACGGATTGGATGACGAGCAAACGATTGGAAAACCTCCAACCAAAACGATATCAACAGCCTGAAAAGGAAAGAATGATGGGGGTGAGCAAAACCACTAGCTCAGTGAGGTGATAAGCCGGTCACCCCGACCCTTATACGAAGCATGTACTCCACTCGCGGTTCATAACATAAAATCCCACATTTCGTTCCACAATAACTATTTCTCACTCAGTATACATATTAATGAAAATAAAAACCTTAGTGCACATTTACGAATAACACAATTAGTTCAAACAACATGTTATCACATAAAAGACGCGTGGGTAGTCAATATCCTCCTCGAACTGAGCTCTCCGTCGAGAGACAGTCCAAGCCCGTCACCGTTACTCTAGATAAAATGCACATTAATATTCTTTCTCAATACGCCAAGTGCTAAAGTTCACAATTCAATATCGATGTGAATACTTGAAATGATCAAACATATAAACATATATGACATGCATGTCCCACACCGGTGACGTTGACTGAGCCTATAATAGACTGATCCATCTAACGATCACCCTCCAGAGTATCAGTATTTGGCAAATGGACAGGTGCCCCGTTAGATCTAACTCACCCAGGTTTGCCAAGCAACGAGCAACTTGGTTGTCACTCTAACTCACCCGAACCGCGATAATTCGGGCTACTTAATCAATGTCGCTCCAACTCACCCGAACCGTGACCAATTCGGGCTACTAAACCTTGGTACCAGGCGTACATATGAATATGCATCATAAGATGAATAACGACTCAAGTTAGAGTCTTAATTGACACAAGAATAACCAGATATCAATTCTCAAATAATTCACAATAAATGCTATCAGATATCGAGCCGGCAAGGCTCTTCAACATAAGTTAAAATCAATAATACTCATAAAATGGCTAACAGGACTCTAACCAGAGCAATCGAGCCAATCAGGCTCTTTACCACATAACATAATACCAAATAATTTTCTTATCAATTAACTAAAACTAAAATAAATGCACATTTATTGAGAGTCCACACTTCCCACAAGAGAAGGCGTTCCCGAATTATCAACTCACAAGGAAGTGATTAACTCTCTCCGGAATCTGAAGTCGGTCCATTGCCCTTCGTCGATGGTTCTTTACCTAGAAAGGAGATGAGCAATTAAAGACTAATTAAATATAACTAACTATTAGCGGTAACATTCCTTTCATTGCTAAAAACAAATCCTAATCGAGTTCGAACGAGTCGATATTAAATAAATATGGTATGTAACTCCTTAACATCAGTTCCCAATCCCACATAACCCGTTTCAATAGATTAACTAAACGAAACGATAGAAAATAAGTTTGAATTCGACATAAAAATTCTGAAATTTTCCAGCTAGCGGCAGTTTACGAGAAAAATCATAACTAATTGTAGAATAATCGGATTGAGGCGTTTCAAGTGGCTACGGAAAGCTAACGAGTTCAGCTACGTACAGAAATTAAGTTTGCAAACTTTCGAGGGCAATAGGTATGTCAAAATCAGTTCGAACAGTCTGCAAATTACCCACATACCAAAAAGAAAAACCCCACAAAATTACAAAATCATGGAAGAAGGAAGCTTAATTCACACACCACTTACCTCAAAACCACTTAGAAACTACCTAGGATGAGGGTTGTAAGGGAGAATTTGATCAACAAGGGTTTCTCCTCTTCACTCTTTTCTTTCCCCTCTTTTGCTTTTCTTCTCCCGTTCTTCTCTCTTTTTTTTTTAACTTTAGCCTTACTAATTATATATCATGCCATTTAAGTGGGCTGAAACTTTGGGCCACAAAATAAATAAATAAATAAGTTTGGGCTTTCTAAAAAAATCTAGTTGGGCTTAATTGGGCTGGCCTTTTGGGCTATAAAAATAAATAAATCGGTTTTGGGCTTTCTAAAAAAAATCTAGTTGGGCTTAATTGGGCTGGCCTTTTGGGCTATAAAAATAAATAAATAGGTTTTGGGCTTTCTAAAAAAAATCTAGTTGAACTAAGATATTATAAAGTATCCCCTCCTTCAAAAAGTTTCGTCCTCGAAACATAAACGTACCTAGAGATAAAAAGAGATTTGGACGGTGTTGACGCATGACTGACTCTGGTTCCCATGTTTCTTCTTCAATTTGATCACTTCTCCATAGAATTCTCACCATAGGAATGGATTTGTTACGAAGCATTTTCTCTTGGCGATCTACAATTTGAACAGGTTGTACTTCGTACGATAGATTTTCCTTTAATACAACTGGGGGATCTTTGAGCACGTGCGAAGGATCTGGTTCATATTTTCTAAGCGTAGAGACATGGAAGACATCGTGAATCTTCGACAATTCCGATGGTAGTTCAAGTCGATACGCGACACGACTAATCCTTTGCACGATCGTAAACGGGCCAATATACCTTGGACTCAACTTTCCTCGACGGCGGAATCGCAACACGCCCTTCCATGGAGAAACTTTCAGAAAAACTTTGTCTCCTTCATTAAACTCCAAATCGCGCCTCCTATTATCTGTGTAGCTTTTCTGTCGATCTTGCGCTGCCTTAAGTCTGTCTCGAATAAGTTGTATTTTTGCCTTCGCATCTTCGATAAGCTCTACTTGTTCGATTTGTCTCTCGCCAACCTCATCCCAAAAGAGCGGTGTTCGACACTTTTGGCCATACAGAGCTTCGTACGGGGGCATTCCAATGCTTGAATGATAACTGTTGTTATAAGCGAACTCCACCATAGTCACGTACTTATCCCAGCTACCTCCCAAATTCAACACCCCTGCACGTAGCATGTCTTCTAGTGTCTGTATAGTTCTCTCTGACTGTCCATCAGTCTGTGGATGAAACGAGGTACTGAATAGTAATTTTGTACCTAGCGCTTTCTGCAGACTAGGCCAAAAACGGGAAGTGAATCTAGGATTACGGTCAGATATGATTGACACTGGTACTCCGTGCAATCTCACGATCTCATCAACATATAACTTGGCAAGTTTCTCTAAAGATTCGTTGGTATGCACTGGAAGGAAATGTGCCGATTTCGTCAGACGATCGACAATGACCCAATTGAGTCATGACCCTTTTGGGTTCGAGGTAAACCAGAAACAAAATCCATTGTGACGTTTTCCCATTTCCACTCAGGAATAGGTATTGGTTGAAGCATGCCGGCTGGTTTTTGGTGTTCCGCTTTAATCTGTTGGCATGATAAGCATTTTGATACAAATTCAGCAATGTCCTGTTTCATACCTGGCCACCAATAATGCTCCCGAAGTGTTCTGTACATTTTGGTACTACCAGGATGCATAGCATAGGCTGAAGAATGGGCTTCCTCAAGAATAGCTCTACGAACATCAAGTTCTGATGGAACACAAACACGATTTTTAAAAGTAAGAAGTCCATCATCCCGAATTTGAAATTCTGTTTCTTTTCCTTGATTTAGCTTCGCCATCTTCTGTTGTAAATGAACATCGTGTGATTGTCTTTCTCAAATTTGCTCGAACAAGGTAGGTCTAACCTCGAATTTGGCGATTAAGGCAGAATCATTAGACTTTTCACAATCGAGCGAAATGTGTAAAGATTTAAATTGCTCCAACATAGGAAGATAAAAAGATTGAATCGAAGCAAGTGAGGTAGAAGACTTTCTACTCAGAGCATCTGCAACAACGTTCGCCTTGCCAGAATGATAATCGATGACTAAGTCATAGTCACTAATCAACTCCATCCATCGCCTTTGCCTGAGGTTGAGCTCCTTTTGCGTGGTGATATACTTTAAGCTCTTGTGATCAGTGAAAACCCGACAAGTTGCACCGTACAGATAGTGCCTCCAGATCTTCAATGCAAAGACGATTGCAGCCAACTCTAAATCATGTGTAGGATAATTTTCTTCGTTCTTCTTCAATTGCCTTGAAGCATAGGCAATAACCTTTCCTTCTTGCATGAGAACGCATCCTAATCCTTGTCTCGAGGCGTCGCTATAATTGGTAAATTCTCCAATCGCTGGGTCTGGCAAAGCAAGAATAGGAGCTGAAACGAGTCGTCTTTTCAATTCTTGAAATGCTTCGTCGCATTCTTCACTCCATTCAAATTTTACCCCTTTTCGAGTCAATTTAGTCAAAGATGAAGCCAATAATGAAAAGTCTTTGACAAACCGTCGATAATATCCAGCTAATCCCAGAAAACTACGAATCTCTGTCACGTTCTTTGGACGCTCCCAATCTAGTATAGCTTGAATCTTCACTGGATCGACGTAGATTCCTTCTTTAGAAATGTGATGACCCAAAAAGCTTACCTCACGAAGCCAAAATTCACACTTCGAGAATTTAGCATAAAGCTGATTTTCTCCGAGAATGTTCAGAGCAATTCTTAGATGATGAGAATGCTCGTCGTCCGATTTAGAATAAATAAGAATGTCATCAATGAAGATGATGACAAACTTATCTAAGTACGGCCGAAAGACCGGATTCATAAGATCCATAAAAGCTGCAGGAGCATTTGTGAGTCCAAAAGGCATAACACAGAATTCAAAATGACCATATCTGGTTCGAAAAGCAGACTTAGGGATATCAGATTCCCTAATCTTGAGTTGGTGATAACCGGATCTCAAATCAATTTTTGAGAACACAGTTGCTCCTTGCAATTGATCAAACAGATCATCGATTCTTGGAAGAGGATATTTGTTCTTGATTGTCACCTTGTTCAATTGACGGTAGTCGACACATAGACGAAGTGATCCATCTTTCTTCTTGACAAAAAGAACTGGAGCACCCCATGGAGATGTGCTAGGTCGTATGAAACCCTTCTCCAATAATTCCCCAAGTTGTGTCTGGAGTTCCTTAAGCTTAGCAGGCGACATTCGATATGGAGTAATTGATATAGGTGTGATTCCAGGAAGTATGTCAATGGAAAAATCAATCTCTCGATTCGGAGGTTGTCCTGGTAAGTCTTCGGGAAAGACATCAGGAAATTCATTCACGATCGGGATGTCATCTAGTTTAGTTTCAGAAAGAGAAGTATCGATGACAAATGCCAAGAATGCCTCACAACCCTTACGCATTAATTTATGCGCAGTCAACATTGAAATAAAAGAGAAGGATCTCGTTTGAAGTTTACCTTTAAAAACAAGTTCTGAGAATCCTGGTCTACAAAAAATAACAAGCTTCTCGTGGCAATCGAGAATTGCATGATGAGAAGAAAGCCAATCCATGCCAAGAATAACATCAAGATCAATCAAAGGCAATGGTATCAATTCAGCCCCTAAAATGACATCTTTGATCTTCAATGGACAACCAAGGAATATCGAATCACGAATTAGACGCTCTCCAAGAGGGGTATGAACGATGATTCCAGGTGACAAATGAGAGATAGGATAATCTAAGATCGCAGTAAGATCATCCCGGATATAAGACCTATCAGAACCTGGGTCAAATAAAGCGTAGACCTGATAGTCTCCCACAAACACATGGCCAAAAGAAGCAATATTAAGTGAGATTGTGATTCAAAAATCCGGAAAGATAGAATTTCTTACGAATGTTTTATTCGTAATCAAGTGGCATAACAAGGCGGGGTTAGATCTAGCATGTGAAAATACTCAGATTATAAATTACCTGTCATAATCTTCGGATCTGAGCGAGCCTCTTCCTGGGAAATATGAAATACTCTAGTTTGCTTCCTTCCTTGCATAGGTGATTGAGTACTAGGGCCGCTTGAGGCATCGGGCACTCTGGTAACTGCAGATCGAGTATCTCTGGGTGTAGAATATGTTACTTTACCACGAAGTTGACCAGAACCCTGATTGCTCGCTCCCATAAGCTGAGGACAAGAACTTCGCATATGCCCCGGCTGTCGACACTGAAAACATACTTGAGGAGCCTTACAGGGGCCGTCGTGATATTTTAAGCAATTCTGGCACTTGCGATTTTCACCAACCGATCCCGAGACATTGCTCCCGCCTCTACTAAACTGCTCCCAAGGTTGAGGAAAACTAATAGATCCCGAACTTGGTGTGCCACGCGAAGATCCCACACCCCTATACACCTTCGATGCATTTTCTGGAAATGTGCTCCCTTGCCTTTTCTTTTGAGATCGTTCTGCAAGCTTATGTCTCGCCTCAACTAAACCTTCTACCCTCAGGGCTTCTTCTACGAGATCGTCAAGACTCTCGTACTTGTCTCCGTACTTGATGCGATCTCGAATATTTAAATTAAGACCATCTTCAAATCTCTTGCATAAGTCTCTCGTCGTATATGACTAAGGAGCGAATTCTCGCAATTCCAGAAATTTGCTTTCGTACTCAACGACCGACATAATGCCTTGAAAGAGGTTGAAGAACTCCTTTCTCTTTTGATCCTTGATGTACTGAGAGAAGTATCGATCTTTGAATCGTTCCACAAAGATAGCCCACGTAATAGTAACCGAAGATGTCTCTTTTAGATTCTGCCACCATCGTCGTGCATCTAGGCCTAACAGCTTGGTCGCAATGACCACACGATAACATTCTTCAATCATCAAGGTGTCAAAGGTCTCTGTAATCTCCTTTAACCATGCCCCCGCTTTAGAAGCATCTCTTGCACCGTCAAATTTCGAAGTCCCCATGTTTTCAACTGCTTTCACCAAATCAGGTATAAAAAGTACACCTCGAGAAGCAGAACCTCCTAAAGCCATTTCTGGAGTAAAAACTGGTACATTAGTTTTAGGTCGAATCGGTTCATTAGCATGAAGAACCTCTTCAGTGACAGTCGTAGTCGTATGAGCCATTGTAGGTGGTGGAACACCATTTATTCGAATATGATCATAATACAATTGGTACTGTTCCGGTGTCATCATGTGCTCAACCCGCAACTGGGCCCGTGGTTGCTCTACCTGGAAAACCGGCACCCTATGATCAGAATTGACAGGATCCGTAACCGTCGGAGGAACGGCATGATCAGAAGAAACATGTCCTCGAGGTCCACGAGGAACAGAAGAGAGTAGAGGAATCGGAGGATCACGAGGAGCGTGTCCTTGACCTCGACGACGAACTGGAGGTGTCATAATGACTGAAAGGAAGAAAGGAAAGAAAATGCAAGGTCAACATCAAGGCAATACGATACCTTAGGATGACATATAAACAAAGTTGGACCCATTAGCTCGACTCAAAAAGAAGGAGAATCATAAAACCAGGCTCTGATACCAAGAAAGTTGTCACGCCCCGACCCCAGACAGAACGCGACAACCGCCACGTTAACCATAAATTTCGCAGAATGGGTGCACTCCACTCCACAAAGTTTATAGAAAACGTAAGGCTTGCTATCAAGTACCTGTAGAGCTTAACAACTGATAACAACGGGTACAACCCGAGGACATCATCTCAAAAAGTATCAACAAGGATTTACAAAGGTACAAAATACAACGGTGTAACTTAGTTTAAAGAAAATATACATGAACGATATAACATCGCGAAGGTACAAAAAGAACATCAAGGGGGTCACCAAATATAAACTATACAATCTCGCCAATGAATCCGTCAATTTACATAAAAGAGAAAGTACCCAAAACACGGATTGGATGACGAGCAAACGATTGGAAAACCTCCAACCAAAACGATATCAACAGCCTGAAAAGGAAAGAATGATGGGGGTGAGCAAAACCACTAGCTCAGTGAGGTGATAAGCCGGTCACCCCGACCCTTATACGAAGCATGTATTCCACTCGCGGTTCATAACATAAAATCCCACATTTCGTCCCACAATAACTATTTCTCACTCAGTATACATATTAATGAAAATAAAAACCTTAGTGCACATTTACGAATAACACAATTAGTTCAAACAACATGTTATCACATAAAAGACGCGTGGGTAGTCAATATCCTCCTCGAACTGAGCTCTCCGTCGAGAGACAGTCCAAGCCCGTCACCGTTACTCTAGATAAAATGCACATTAATATTCTTTCTCAATACGCCAAGTGCTAAAGTTCACAATTCAATATCGACGTGAATACTTGAAATGATCAAACATATAAACATATATGACATGCATGTCCCACACCGGTGACGTTGACTGAGCCTATAATAGACTGATCCATCTAACGATCACCCTCCAGAGTATAAGTATTTGGCAAATGGACAGGTACCCCGTTAGATCTAACTCACCCAGGTTTGCCAAACAATGGGCAACTTGGTTGTCACTCTAACTCACCCGAACCGCGACAATTCGGGCTACTTAATCAATGTCGCTCCAACTCACCCGAACCGTGACCAATTCGGGCTACTAAACCTTGGTACCAGGCATACATATGAATATGCATCATAAGATGAATAACGACTCAAGTTAGAGTCTTAATTGACACAAGAATAACCAGATATCAATTCTCAAATAATTCAAAATAAATGCTATCAGATATCGAGTCGGCAAGGCTCTTCAACATAAGTTAAAATCAATAATACTCATAAAATGGCTAACAGGACTCTAACCAGAGCAATCGAGCCAATCAGGCTCTTTACCACATAACATAATACCAAATAATTTTCTTATCAATTAACTAAAACTAAAATAAATGCACATTTATCGAGGGTCCACACTTCCCACAAGAGAAGGCGTTCCCGAATTATCAACTCACAAGGAAGTGATTAACTCTCTCCGGAATTTGAAGTCGGTCTCTTGCCCTTCGTCGATGGTTCTTTACCTAGAAAGGAGATGATCAATTAAAGACAAATTAAATATAACTAACTATTAACGGTAACATTCCTTTCATTGCTAAAAACAAATCCTAATCGAGTTCGAACGAGTCGATATTAAATAAAAATGGTATGTAACTCCTTAACATCAGTTCCCAATCCCACATAACCCGTTTCAATAGATTAACTAAACGAAACGATAGAAAATAAGTTTGAATTCGACATAAAAATTCTGAAATTTTCCAGCTAGCGGCAGTTTAATAGAAAAATCATAACTAATTGTAGAATAAACGGATTGAGGCGTTTCAAGTGGCTACGGAAAGCTAACGAGTTCAGCTACGTACAGAAATTAAGTTTGCAAACTTTCGAGGGCAATAGGTATGTCAAAATCAGTTCGAACAGTCTGCAAATTACCCACATACCAAAAAGAAAAACCCCACAAAATTACAAAATCATGGAAGAAGGAAGCTTAATTCACACACCACTTACCTAAAAACCACTTAGAAACTACCTAGGATGAGGGTTGTAAGGGAGAATTTGATCAACAAGGGTTTCTCCTCTTCACTCTTTTCTTTCCCCTCTTTTGCTTTTCTTCTCCCTTTCTTCTCTCTCTTTTTTTTAACTTTAGCCTTACTAATTATATATCAGGTCATTTAAGTGGGCTGAAACTTTGGGCCACAAAATAAATAAATAAATAAGTTTGGGCTTTCTAAAAAAATCTAGTTGGGCTTAATTGGGCTGGCCTTTTAGGCTATAAAAATAAATAAATAGGTTTTGGGCTTTCTAAAAAAAATCTAGTTGGGCTTAATTGGGCTGGCCTTTTGGGCTATAAAAATAAATAAATAGGTTTTGGGCTTTCTAAAAAAAATCTAGTTGAACTAAGATATTATATTGATGCTCATTTTCTCATGACGATCAACATTTCCTCTGGTTCGATGCATATTTTCATTATTTTGATGCTCATTTTCTCGATATGATCAATATTTTCTTCGTTTCGATGCATATTTCCTTCATTTTGGTGCAAATTTTCTCGTTACGATCAATATTTCCTTAGTTTCGCCTTCATATTAATGCTCATTTTCTCATTATAATAAACATTACATTCGTTACGATGCATATTTCATTCATTTTGATGTACATTTTCTAGTTATGATCAATATTTCCTTCGTTTCGATGCATATTTCCTTCATTTAGACACTTATTTTCTAGTTACGATCAATATATCATTCGTTTCGATCATTTTCTCATTACGATCAATATATCATTCGTTTCGATCAATATTTCCATCATTTTGATGTTCATTTTCTGATTACGATCAACATTTTCTCGTTACGATCAATATATCATTCATTTCGATGCATATTTCCATCATTTTGATGCACATTTTCTCATTACGATCAATATTTCCTTCGTTTCGATGCATTTTTTATCATTTTTATCCTCGTTTTCGCATTATGATCAACATTTCCTTCTTTTCGATGCATATTTCCTTCATTTAGATGCTCATTTTCTCGTTACGATTAACATTTCCCATCTTTTCGATGCATATTTTCATAATTTTATGCTCATTATGATCAATATTTCTTTCATTTTGATGCACATTTTCTCATTACGATCAATATTTCCTTAGTTTCGATAAATATTTCCTTTATATTAATGCTCATTTTCTCATTACAATAAACATTACATTCATTACGATGCATATTTCCTTCATTTTGATGTTTATTTTCTCGTTATGATCAATATTTCCATCTTTTCGACGCATATTTCCATCATTTAGATACTCGTTTTATCGTTATGATCAATATATCCTTCGTTTCGATGCACATTTCCATCATTTTGATGCTCGTTTTCTCATTACAATCAATATTTCCTACATTTCAATGCATATTTTCTTCATTTTGCTGCACATTTTCTCGTTACGATCAACATTTCCTTCGTTTCGATGCTTATTTTCATAATTTTTATGTTTGTTTTCTCATTATGATCAACATTTCCTTCTTTTCGACGCATGTTTCCTTCATTTAGATGCTTGTTTTCTTGTTACGATTAACATTTCCCATCGTTTCGATGCATATTTTCATCATTTTGATGCTCGTTTTGTCATTATGATCAATATTTCCTTCTTTTCGATGCATATTTACATCATTTTGATGCTCATTTTCTCGATATGATCAACATTTTCTTCGTTTCGACGCATATTAATTCATTTTGATGCACATTTTCTCGTTACGATCAACATTTCTTTCTTTTCGATGCATATTTCCATCATTTTGATGCTAATTTTCTCAATATGATCAACATTTTCTTCGTTTCGATGCATATTTCCTTCATTTTGATGCACATTTTCTCGTTTCGATCAATATTTCCTTAGTTTCGATGCATATTTCCTTCATTTTAATGCTCATTTTCTAATTACAGCAAACATTACCTTCGTTACGATGCATATTTCATTCATTTTGATGTTCATTTTCTAGCTACGATCAATATTTCCTTCGTTTCGATGCATATTTCCTTCATTTAGACACTCGTTTTCTCGTTACGATCAATATATACTGCGTTTCGATGCATATTTCTATCATTTTGATGCTCGTTTTCTCATTACAATCAATATTTCCTTCGTTTCGACGCATATTTTCTTCATTTTGATGTTCATTTTCTCGTTACGATCAACTTTCCTTCGTTTCGATGCATATTTCCTTCATTTAGACACTCATTTTCTCGTTGAGATCAATATATCCTTCGTTTCGATGCATATTTCCATCATTTTGATGCTGGTTTTCTCATTACAATCAATATCTCCTTCGTTTCGATGCATATTTTCTTCATTTTGATGTTCATTTTCTCGTTACGATCAACACTCATTCGTTTCGATGCATATTTCCTTCAGTTAGATATTCGTTTTCTCGTTACGACCAATATACCCATCGTTTCTATACATATTTCCATCATCTTGATGCTCGTTTTCTCATTACAATCAATATTTCCTTCGTTTCGATGCATATTTTCTTCATTTTGATGCACATTTTCTCGTTACGATCAATATTTCTTTCGTTTCGATACATATTTCTTTATTTTGATGCACATTTTCTCGTTACGAACAACATTTCCTTCGTTTTGCTGCATTTTTCATCATTTTTATGCTCGTTTTCTAAATATGATCAACATTTCCTTCTTTTCGATGCATATTTCCTTTATTTTGATGCTCATTTTCACTTTACGATTAACATTTCCTTCGTTTCGATGCATATTTCTTTCATTTTTAAGCTCATTTTCTCATTACAATCAACATTTTCTTCGTTTTTATGCATATTTCCTTAATTTTGATGCTAATTTTCTCGTTACGATCATTATTTCGATTGTTTCGCTGCATATTTTCATCATTTAGATGCTTATTTTCTCGTTACGATCAACATTACTTTCGTTTCGATGCTTATTTCCTTCTTCAAGATGCTCGTTTCCTTGTTACGATCAACATTTTCTTCGTTTCGATGCATATATCCTTCATTTTGATGCAACTTTTCTCGTTAAAATCTTCATTTCCTTCGTTTCGATGAATATTTCCTTCATTTTGTTGCTCATTTTCTCGTTTTGATGAACATTACCATTGTTTCGATGCATATTCCTTCATTTTGAGGTTCATTTTCTCGTTACGATCAATATATCCTTCGTTTCGATGCATATTTCCATCATTTTGATGCTCATTTTTCAATTACAATCAACATTTCCTTCGTTTCAATGCACATTTTCTTCATTTTGATGCACATTTTCTCGTTACGATCAATATTTCTTTCGTTCCGATGCATATTTCTTTATTTTGATGCACATTTTCTCGTTACGATCAATATTTCCTTCGTTTCGATTCATATTTTCATCATTTTTATGCTCGTTTTCTCATTATGATCAACATTTCCTTCTTTTCGATGCATATTTCCTTCATTTAGATGCTTGTTTTCTCGTTGCAATTAACATTTCCCATCGTTTTGATGCATATTTTCATCATTTGATGCTTGTTTTCTCTTTATGATCAACATTTCCTTCTTTTCGATGCATATTTCCATCATTTTGATGCTCATTTTCTCGATGTAGTCAACATTTTATTCGTTTCGATGCATATTTCTTCATTTTGATGCACATTTTTTCGTTATAATCAACATTTTCTTCTTTTCGATTCATATTTTCTTCATTTTGATGCTCGTTTTCTCATTATGATCAACATTTTCTTATTTTCGATGCATATTTCCTTCATTTTGATGCTCATTTTCTCATGACGATTTCATCCGTTTCAATTCATATTTTCATTATTTTGATGCTCATTTTCTCAATATGATCAATATTTTCTTCGTTTCGATGCATATTTCCTTCATTTTGATGCAAATTTTCTAGTTACGATCAATATTTCCTTTGTTTCGCCTTCATATTAATGCTCATTTTCTCATTACAATAAACATTACCTTCGTTACGATGCATATTTCATTCATTTTGAAGTTCATTTTCTAGTTACTATCAATATTTCCTTCGTTTCGATGCATATTTCCTTCATTTAGACACTCGTTATCTCGTTACGATCAATATATCATTCGTTTCGAAGAATATTCCATCATTTTGATGCTCATTTTCTCATTACAATCAACATTTCCTTCGTTTCGATGCATATTTTTATCATTTTGATGCTCGTTTTCTCGTTATGATCAACATTTCCTTCTTTTCGATGCATATTTCCTTCATTTTGGTGCTCATTTTCTCATGACGATCAACATTTCCTCCGTTTTGATGCATATTTTCATCATTTTGATGCTCATTTTCTCGATATGATCAACATTTTCTTCGTTTCGATGCATATTTCCTTCATTTTGAAGCACATTTTCTCGTTACGATCAATATTTCCTTAGTTTCGATGCATATTTCTTTCATTTTAATGCTCATTTGCTCATTACTATAAACATTACCTTCGTTAAGATAGAAATTTCCTTCATTTTGATGTTCATTTTCTAGTTACGATCAATATTTCCTTCTTATCGATGCATATTTCCTTCATTTAGATACTCGTTTTCTCGTTACGACCAATATATCCATAATTTCTATACATATTTCCATCATTTTGATGCTCGTTTTCTCATTACAATCAATATTTCCTTCGTTTCGATGCATATTTTCTTTATTTTGATGCACATTTTCTCGTTACGATCAATATTTCTTTCGTTTCGAAACATATTTCTTCATTTTGATTCACATTTTCTCGTTACGAACAATATTTTCATCGTTTCGATGCATATTATCATCATTTTTATGTACGTTTTCTCATTATGATCAACATTTCCTTCTTTTCGATGCATATTTCCTTCATTTAGATGCCTGTTTTCTCGTTACTATTAACATTTTCCATCATTTCGATGCATATTTTCATCATTTTTATGCTTGTTTTCTCGTCATGATCAACATTTCCTTCTTTACGATGCATATTTCCATCATTTTGATGCTCATTTTCTCGATATAGTCAACATTTTATTCGTTTCGATGCATATTTCTTCATTTTGATGCGCATTTTCTCGTAACAATCAACATTTTCTTCTTTACGATGCATATTTTCATCATTTTGATGCTCGTTTTCTCATTATGATCAACATTTCCTTCTTTTCGATGCATATTTCCTTCATTTTGATGCTCATTTTCTCATGACGATCAACATTTCCTCCGTTTTAATGCATATTTTCATCATTTTGATGCTCATTTTCTCGATATGATCAACATTTTCTTCGTTTCGATGCATATTTCCTTCATTTTGAAGCACATTTTCTCGTTACGATCAATATTTCCTTAGTTTCAATGCATATTTCTTTCATTTTAATGCTCATTTTCTCATTACTATAAACATTACCTTCGTTAAGATAAAAATTTCCTTCATTTTGATGTTCATTTTCTAGTTACGATCAGTATTTCCTTCTTATCGATGCATATTTCCTTCATTTAGATACTCATTTTCTCGTTACGAAATATATCCTTCGTTTCTATACATATTTCCATCATTTTGATGTTCGTTTTCCCATTACAATCAACATTTCCTTCGTTTAGATGCATATTTTCTTCATTTTGATGTTCATTTTCTTGTTACGATCAACATTTCCTTCATTTTGATGCATATTTCCTTCATTTAAACACTCGTTTTCTCATTACGATCAATATATCCTTCGTTTTGATGCATATTTCCATCATTTTGATGCTCGTTTTCTCATTACAATCAACATTTCCTTCGTTTCGATGCATATTTTCTTCATTTTGATGTTCATTTTCTCGTTACGATCAACACTTCCTTCATTTCTATGCATATTTCCTTTATTTAGATACTCATTTTCAAGTTACGATCAATATATTCATTTTTTCGATGCATATTTCCATCACTTTGATAATCGTTTTCCCATTACAATCAACATTTCCTTCGTTTATATGCATATTTTCTTCATTTTGATGTTCATTTTCTCGTTATGATCAACATTTTCTTCGTTTCAATGCATATTTCCTTCATCTAGACACTCATTTTCTCGTTACGAATAATATATCCTTCGTTTTGATGCATATTTCCATCATTTTGATGCTCTTTTTCTCATTACAATCAACATTTCCTTCGTTTCGATGCCTATTTTCTTCATTTTGATGTTCTTTTTCTCGTTACGATCAACATTTCCTTCGTTTCGATGCATATTTCCATCATTTAGATACTCGTTTTCTCGTTACGATCAATAAATCCATCGTTAAGATGCATATTTCCATCATTTTGATGCTCGTTTTCTCATTACAATCAATATTTCCTTCATTTCGATGCATATTTTCTTCATTTTGATGCACAATTTCTCGTTACGATCAACATTTCTTTCGTTTCGTTGCATATTTCTTCATTTTTATGCGATTTTCTCGTGACGATCAACACTTCCTTCGTTTCGATGCATATTTCCTTCATTTAGATACTCGTTTTCTCGTTACGACCAATATATCCATCGTTTCTATACATATTTCCATCATTTTGATGCTCGTTTTCTCATTACAATCAATATTTTCTTCGTTTCGACGCATATTTTCTTCATTTTGATGCACAATTTTTCGTTACGATCAATATTTCTTTCGTTTCGATGCATATTTCTTCATTTTGATGCAATTTTCTCGTTACGATCAACACTTCCTTTGTTTCGATGCATATTTCCTTCATTTAGATACTCGTTTTCTCGTTACGACCAATATATCCATCATTTCTATACATATTTCCATCATTTTGATGCTCGTTTTCTAATTACAATCAATATTTCCTTCGTTTCGATGCATATTTTCTTCATTTTGATGCACATTTTCTCGTTACGATCAATATTTCTTTCGTTTCGATACATATTTCTTCATTTTGATGCACATTTTCTCGTTACGAATAATATTTTTATCGTTTCGATGCATATTATCATCATTTTTATGCACGTTTTCTCATTATGATCAACATTTCCTTCTTTTCGATGCATATTTCCTTCATTTAGATGCTTGTTTTCTCGTTACGATTAACATTATCCATCATTTTGATGCTTGTTTTCTCGTTATGATCAACATTTCCTTCTTTTCGATGCATATTTCCATCATTTTGATGCTCATTTTCTCGATATAGTCAACATTTTATTCGTTTCGATGCATATTTCTTCATTTTTATGCGCATTTTCTCGTAACAATCAACATTTTCTTCTTTACGATGCATATTTTCATCATTTTAATGCTCGTTTTCTCATTATGATCAACATTTCCTTCTTTTCGATGCATATTTCCTTCATTTTGATGCTCATTTTCTCATGACGATCAACATTTCCTCCGTTTTAATGCATATTTTCATCATTTTGATGCTCATTTTCTCGATATGATCAACATTTTTTTCGTTTCGATGCATATTTCCTTCATTTTGAAGCACATTTTCTCGTTACGATCAATATTTCCTTAGTTTCGATGCATATTTCTTTCATTTTAATGCTCATTTTCTCATTACTATAAACATTACCTTCGTTAAGATAGAAATTTCCTTCATTTTGATGTTCATTTTCTAGTTACGATCAGTATTTCCTTCTTATCGATGCATATTTCCTTCATTTAGATACTCGTTTTCTCGTTACGACCAATATATCCATAATTTCTATACATATTTCCATCATTTTGATGCTCGTTTTCTCATTACAATCAATATTTCCTTCGTTTCGATGCATATTTTCTTTATTTTGATGCACATTTTCTCGTTACGATCAATATTTCTTTCGTTTCGAAACATATTTCTTCATTTTGATTCACATTTTCTCGTTACGAACAATATTTTCATCGTTTCGATGCATATTATCATCATTTTTATGCACGTTTTCTCATTATGATCAACATTTCCTTCTTTTCGATGCATATTTCCTTCATTTAGATGCCTGTTTTCTCGTTACGATTAACATTTTCCATCATTTCGATGCATATTTTCATCATTTTTATGCTTGTTTTCTCGTCATGATCAACATTTCCTTCTTTTCGATGCATATTTCCATCATTTTGATGCTCATTTTCTCGATATAGTCAACATTTTATTCGTTTCGATGCATATTTCTTCATTTTGATGCGCATTTTCTCGTAACAATCAACATTTTCTTCTTTACGATGCATATTTTCATCATTTTGATGCTCGTTTTTTCATTATGATCAACATTTCCTTCTTTTCGATGCATATTTCCTTCATTTTGATGCTCATTTTCTCATGACGATCAACATTTCCTCCGTTTTAATGCATATTTTCATCATTTTGATGCTCATTTTCTCGATATGATCAACATTTTCTTCGTTTCGATGCATATTTCCTTCATTTTGAAGCACATTTTCTCGTTACGATCAATATTTCCTTAGTTTCGATGCATATTTCTTTCATTTTAATGCTCATTTTCTCATTACTATAAACATTTCCTTCGTTAAGATAAAAATTTCCTTCATTTTGATGTTCATTTTCTAGTTACGATCAGTATTTCCTTCTTATCGATGCATATTTCCTTCATTTAGATACTCATTTTCTCGTTACGATCAATATATCCTTCGTTTCTATACATATTTCCATCATTTTGATGTTCGTTTTCCCATTACAATCAACATTTCCTTCGTTTAGATGCATATTTTCTTCATTTTGATGTTCATTTTCTTGTTACGATCAACATTTCCTTCATTTTGATGCATATTTCCTTCATTTAAACACTCGTTTTCTCATTACGATCAATATATCCTTCGTTTTGATGCATATTTCCATCATTTTGATGCTCGTTTTCTCATTACAATCAACATTTCCTTCGTTTCGATGCATATTTTCTTCATTTTGATGTTCATTTTCTCGTTACGATCAACACTTCCTTCATTTCTATGCATATTTTCTTTATTTAGATACTCATTTTCTAGTTACGATCAATATATTCATTTTTTCGATGCATATTTCCATCACTTTGATAATCGTTTTCCCATTACAATCAACATTTCCTTCGTTTATATGCATATTTTCTTCATTTTGATGTTCATTTTCTCGTTATGATCAACATTTTCTTTGTTTCAACGCATATTTCCTTCATCTAGACACTCATTTTCTCGTTACGAATAATATATCCTTCGTTTTGATGCATATTTCCATCATTTTGATGCTCTTTTTCTCATTACAATCAACATTTCCTTCGTTTCGATGCCTATTTTCTTCATTTTGATATTCTTTTTCTCGTTACGATCAACATTTCTTTCGTTTCGATGCATATTTCCTTCATTTAGATACTCGTTTTCTCGTTACGATCAATAAATCCATCGTTAAGATGCATATTTCCATCATTTTGATGCTCGTTTTCTCATTACAATCAATATTTCCTTCATTTCGATGCATATTTTCTTCATTTTGATGCACAATTTCTCGTTACGATCAACATTTCTTTCGTTTCGTTGCATATTTCTTCATTTTTATGCGATTTTCTCGTGACGATCAACACTTCCTTCGTTTCGATGCATATTTCCTTCATTTAGATACTCGTTTTCTCGTTACGACCAATATATCCATCGTTTCTATACATATTTCCATCATTTTGATGCTCGTTTTCTCATTACAATCAACATTTCCTTCATTTCGATGCATATTTTCTTCATTTTGATGCACAATTTTTCGTTACGATCAATATTTCTTTCGTTTCGATGCATATTTCTTCATTTTGATGCAATTTTCTCGTTACGATCAACACTTCCTTTGTTTCGATGCATATTTCCTTCATTTAGATACTCGTTTTCTCGTTACGACCAATATATCCATCATTTCTATACATATTTCCATCATTTTGATGCTCGTTTTCTAATTACAATCAATATTTCCTTCGTTTCGATGCATATTTTCTTCATTTTGATGCACATTTTCTCGTTACGATCAATATTTCTTTCGTTTCGATACATATTTCTTCATTTTGATGCACATTTTCTCGTTACGAATAATATTTTTATCGTTTCGATGCATATTATCATCATTTTTATGCACGTTTTCTCATTATGATCAACATTTCCTTCTTTTTGATGCATATTTCCTTCATTTAGATGCTTGTTTTCTCGTTACGATTAACATTATCCATCATTTTGATGCTTGTTTTCTCGTAATGATCAACATTTCCTTCTTTTCGATGCATATTTCCATCATTTTGATGCTCATTTTCTCCATATAGTCAACATTTTATTCGTTTCGAATCATATTTCTTCATTTTGATGCGCATTTTCTCGTAACAATCAACATTTTCTTCTTTACGATGCATATTTTCATCATTTTAATGCTCGTTTTCTCATTATGATCAACATTTCCTTCTTTTCGATGCATATTTCCTTCATTTTGATGCTCATTTTCTCATGACGATCAACATTTCCTCCGTTTTAATGCATATTTTCATCATTTTGATGCTCATTTTCTCGATATGATCAACATTTTTTTCGTTTCGATGCATATTTCCTTCATTTTGAAGCACATTTTCTCGTTACGATCAATATTTCCTTAGTTTCGATGCATATTTCTTTCATTTTAATGCTCATTTTCTCATTACTATAAACATTACCTTCGTTAAGATAGAAATTTCCTTTATTTTGATGTTCATTTTCTAGTTACGATCAGTATTTCCTTCTTATCGATGCATATTTCCTTCATTTAGATACTCGTTTTTTCGTTACGACCAATATATCCATAATTTCTATACATATTTCCATCATTTTGATGCTCGTTTTCTCATTACAATCAATATTTCCTTTGTTTCGATGCATATTTTCTTTATTTTGATGCACATTTTCTCGTTACGATCAATATTTCTTTCGTTTCGAAACATATTTCTTCATTTTGATTCACATTTTCTCGTTACGAACAATATTTTCATCGTTTCGATGCATATTATCATCATTTTTATGCACGTTTTCTCATTATGATCAACATTTCCTTCTTTTTGATGCATATTTCCTTCATTTAGATGCCTGTTTTCTCGTTACGATTAACATTTTCCATTATTTCGATGCATATTTTCATCATTTTTATGCTTGTTTTCTCGTCATGATCAACATTTCCTTCTTTTCGATGCATATTTCCATCATTTTGATGCTCATTTTCTCGATATAGTCAACATTTTATTCGTTTCGATGCATATTTCTTCCTTTTGATGCGCATTTTCTCGTAACAATCAACATTTTCTTCTTTACGATGCATATTTTCATCATTTTGATGCTCGTTTTCTCATTATGATCAACATTTCCTTCTTTTCGATGCATATTTCCTTCATTTTGATGCTCATTTTCTCATGACGATCAACATTTCCTCCGTTTTAATGCATATTTTCATCATTTTGATGCTCATTTTCTCGATATGATCAACATTTTCTTCGTTTCGATGCATATTTCCTTCATTTTGAAGCACATTTTCTCGTTACGATCAATATTTCCTTAGTTTCGATGCATATTTCTTTCATTTTAATGCTCATTTTCTCATTACTATAAACATTACCTTCGTTAAGATAAAAATTTCCTTCATTTTGATGTTCATTTTCTAGTTACGATCAGTATTTCCTTCTTATCGATGCATATTTCCTTCATTTAGATACTCATTTTCTCGTTACGATCAATATATCCTTCGTTTCTATACATATTTCCATCATTTTGATGTTCGTTTTCCCATTACAATCAACATTTCCTTCGTTTAGATGCATATTTTCTTCATTTTGATGTTCATTTTCTTGTTACGATCAACATTTCCTTCATTTCGATGCATATTTCCTTCATTTAAACACTCGTTTTCTCATTACGATAAATATATCTTTCGTTTTGATGCATATTTCCATCATTTTGATGCTCGTTTTCTCATTACAATCAACATTTCCTTCGTTTCGATGCATATTTTCTTCATTTTGATGTTCATTTTCTCGTTACGATCAACACTTCCTTCATTTCTATGCATATTTCCTTTATTTAGATACTCATTTTCTAGTTACGATCAATATATCCATTGTTTCGATGCATATTTCCATCACTTTGATAATCGTTTTCCCAATACAATCAACATTTCCTTCGTTTATATGCATATTTTCTTCATTTTGATGTTCATTTTCTCGTTATGATCAAGATTTCCTTCGTTTCAATACATATTTCCTTCATCTAGACACTCGTTTTCACGTTACTAATAATATATCCTTCATTTTGATGCATATTTCCATCATTTTGATGCTCGTTATCTCATTACAATCAACATTTCCTTCGTTTCGATGCCTATTTTCTTCATTTTGATGTTTATTTTCTCGTTACGATCAACATTTCCTTCGTTTCGATGCATATTTCCTTCATTTAGATACTCATTTTCTCGTTACGATCAATAAATCCATCGTTAAGATGCATATTTCCATCATTTTGATGCTCGTTTTCTCATTACAATCAATATTTCCTTCGTTTCGATGCATATTTTCTTTATTTTGATGCACAATTTCTCGTTACGATCAATATTTCTTTCGTTTCGTTGCATATTTCTTCATTTTGATGCGATTTTCTCGTGACGATCAACACTTCCTTCGTTTCGATGCATATTTCCTTCATTTAGATACTCGTTTTCTCGTTACGACCAATATATCCATCGTTTATATACATATTTCCATCATTTTGATGCTCGTTTTCTCATTACAATCAACATTTCCTTCATTTCGATGCATATTTTCTTCATTTTGATGCACAATTTCTCGTTAAGATCAATATTTCTTTCGTTTCGATGCATATTTCTTCATTTTGATGCAATTTTCTCATTACGATCAACACTTCCTTTGTTTCGATGCATATTTCCTTCATTTAGATACTCGTTTTCTCGTTACGACCAATATATCCATCATTTCTATACATATTTCCGTCATTTTGATGCTCGTTTTCTCATTACAATCAATATTTCCTTCGTTTCGATGCATATTTTCTTCATTTTGATGCACATTTTCTCGTTACGATCAATATTTCGTTCGTTTCGATACATATTTCTTCATTTTGATTCACATTTTCTCGTTACGAACAATATTTTCATCGTTTCGATGCATATTATCATCATTTTTATGCACGTTTTCTCATTATGATCAATATTTCCTTCTTTTCGATGCAAATTTCCTTCATTTTGATGCTTGTTTCTCGTTACGATTAACATTTTCTATAATTTCGATGCATATTTTCATCATTTTGATGCTTGTTTTCTCGTTATGATCAACATTTCCTTCTTTTCGATGCATATTTCCATCATTTTGATGCTCATTTTCTCGATATAGTCAACATTTTATTCGTTTCGATGCATATTTCTTCATTTTGATGCGCATTTTCTAGTAACAATCAACATTTTCTTCTTTACGATGCATATTTTCATCATTTTGATGCTCGTTTTCTCATTATGATCAACATTCCCTTCGTTTCGATGCATATTTTCATAATTTTTATGTTTGTTTTCTCATTATGATCAACATTTCCTTCTTTTCGACGCATATTCCTTCATTTAGATGCTTGTTTTCTTGTTACGATTAACATTTCCCATCGTTTCGATGCATATTTTCATCATTTTGATGCTCGTTTTCTCATTATGATCAATATTTCCTTCTTTTCGATGCATATTTCCATCATTTTGATGCTCATTTTCTCGATATGATCAACATTTTCTTCGTTTCGATGCATATTAATTCATTTTGATGCACATTTTCTCGTTACGATCAACATTTCTTTCTTTTCGATGCATATTTCCATCATTTTGATGTTAATTTTCTCAATATGATCAACATTTTCTTCGTTTCGATGCATATTTCCTTCATTTTGAAGCACATTTTCTCGTTACGATCAATATTTCCTTAGTTTCGATGCATATTTCCTTCATTTTAATGCTCATTTTCTAATTACAATAAACATTACCTTCGTTACGATGCATATTTCATTCATTTTGATGTTCATTTTCTAGCTACGATCAATATTTCCTTCGTTTCGATGCATATTTCCTTCATTTAGACACTCGTTTTCTCGTTACGATCAATATATACTGCGTTTCGATGCATATTTCTATCATTTTGATGCTCGTTTTCTCATTACAACCAATATTTCCTTCGTTTCGACGCATATTTTCTTCATTTTGATGTTCATTTTCTCGTTACGATCAACATTTCCTTCGTTTCGATGCATATTTCCTTCATTTGGACACTCATTTTCTCGTTGAGATCAATATATCCTTCGTTTCGATGCATATTTCCATCATTTTGATGCTCGTTTTCTCATTACAATCAATATCTCCTTCGTTTCGATGCATATTTTCTTCAATTTGATGTTCATTTTCTCGTTACGATCAACACTTCATTCGTTTCGATGCATATTTCCTTCAGTTAGATACTCGTTTTCTCGTTACGACCAATATATCCATCGTTTCTATACATATTTCCATCATTTTGATGCTCGTTTTCTCATTACAATCAATATTTCCTTCATTTCGATGCATATTTTCTTCATTTTGATGACAATTTCTCGTTACAATCAATATTTCTTTCGTTTCGTTGCATATTTCTTCATTTTGATGCGATTTTATCGTGACGATCAACACTTCCTTCGTTTCGATGCATATTCCCTTCATTTAGATACTCGTTTTCTCGTTACGACCAATATACCCATCGTTTCTATACATATTTCAATCATCTTGATGCTCGTTTTCTCATTACAATCAATATTTCCTTCGTTTCGATGCATATTTTCTTCATTTTGATGCACATTTTCTCGTTACGATCAATATTTCTTTCGTTTCGATACATATTTTTTCATTTGATGCACATTTTCTCGTTACGAACAACATTTCCTTCGTTTTGCTGCATTTTTCATCATTTTTATGCTCGTTTACTCATTATGATCAACATTTCCTTCTTTTCGATGCATATTTCCTTTATTTTGATGCTCATTTTCACTTTACGATGAACATTTCCTTCGTTTCGATGCATATTTCTTTCATTTTTAAGCTTATTTTCTCATTACAATCAACATTTCCTTCGTTTTGATGCATATTTCCTTAATTTTGATGCTAATTTTCTCGTTACGATCATTATTTCGATCGTTTCGCTGCATATTTTCATCATTTAGATGCTTATTTTCTCGTTACGATCAACATTACTTTCGTTTCGATGCTTATTTCCTTCTTTAAGATGCTCGTTTCCTTGTTACGATCAATATTTTCTTCGTTTCGATGCATATATCCATCATTTTTATGCAACTTTTCTCGTTAAAATCTTCATTTCCTTCGTTTCGATGAATATTTCCTTCATTTTGATGCTCATTTTCTCGTTTCGATGAACATTACCTTTGTTTCGATGCATATTTCCTTCATTTTGAGGTTCATTTTCTCGTTACGATCAATATATCCTTCGTTTCGATGCATATTTCCATCATTTTGATGCTCATTTTTCAATTACAATCAACATTTACTTCGTTTCGATGCACATTTTCTTCATTTTGATGCACATTTTCTCGTTACGATCAATATTTCTTTCGTTTAGATGCATATTTCTTTATTTTGATGCACATTTTCTCGTTACGATCAATATTTCCTTCGTTTCGATTCATATTTTCATCATTTTTATGCTCGTTTTCTCATTATGATCAACATTTCCTTCTTTTTGATGCATATTTCCTTCATTTGATGCTTGTTTTCTCGTTACAATTAACATTTCCCATTGTTTCGATGCATATTTTCATCATTTGATGCTTGTTTTCTCTTTATGATCAACATTTTCTTCTTTTCGATGCATATTTCCATCATTTTGATGCTCATTTTCTCGATATAGTCAACATTTTATTCGTTTCGATGCATATTTCTTCATTTTGATGCACATTTTCTCGTTACAATCAACATTTTCTTATTTTCGATGCATATTTTCATCATTTTGATGCTCGTTTTCTCATTATGATCAACATTTTCTTATTTTCGATGCATATTTCCTTCATTTTGATGCTCATTTTCTCATGACGATTTCATCCGTTTCAATGCATATTTTCATTATTTTGATGCTCATTTTCTCGATATGATCAATATTTTCTTCGTTTCGATGCATATTTCCTTCATTTTGATGCAAATTTTCTAGTTACGATCAATATTTCCTTAGTTTCGCCTTCATATTAATGCTCATTTTCTCATTACAATAAACATTACCTTCGTTACGATGCATATTTCATTCATTTTGATGTTCATTTTCTAGTTACGATCAATATTTCCTTCGTTTCGATGCATATTTCCTTCATTTAGACACTCGTTATCTCGTTACGATCAATATATCATTCGTTTAGAAGAATATTTCCATCATTTTGATTCTCATTTTCTCATTACAATCAACATTTCCTTCGTTTCGATGCATATTTTTATCATTTTGATGCTCGTTTTCTCGTTATGATCAACATTTCCTTCTTTTTGATGCATATTTCCTTCATTTTGATGTTTTTTTTCTCGTTATGATCAACATTTCCTTCTTTTCGATGCATATTTTCATCATTTTGATGATCATTTTCTCGATATAGTCAACATTTTATTCGTTTCGATGCATATTTCTTCATTTTGATGCACATTTTCTCGTAACAATCAACATTTCCTTCTTTACGATGCATATTTTCATCAATTTGATGCTCGTTTTCTCATTATGATCAATATTTCCTTCTTCTTGATGCATATTTCCTTCATTTTGATGCTCATTTTCTCGATATGATCAACATTTTCTTCATTTCGATGCTTATTTCCTTCATTCTGATGCACATTTTCTCGTTACGATCAATATTTCGTTAGTTTCGATGCATATTTTCTTCATTTTAATGCTCATTTTCTCATTACAATAAACATTACCTTCGTCACGATGCATATTTCCTTCATTTTGATGTTCATTTTCTAGTTACGATCAATATTTCCTTCGTTTCGATGCATATTTCCTTCAATTAGATACTCGTTTTCTCGTTACGATCAATATATCCTTTGTTTCGATGCATATTTCCATCATTTTAATGCTCATTTTCTCATTACAATCAACATTTTCTCGTTACGATCAATATTTCCTTCGTTTCGATGCATATTTTCATCATTTTATGCTCGTTTTCTCATTATGATCAACATTTCCTTCTTTTCGATGCATATTTCCTTCATTTAGATGCTTGTTTTCTCGTTACGATTAACATTTCCCATCGTTTCGATGCATATTTTTATAATTTTGATGCTTGTTTTCTCGTTATGATCAACATTTCATTCTTTTCGATGCATATTTTCATCATTTTGATGCTCATTTTCTCGATATAGTCAACATTTTATTCGTTTCGATGCATATTTCTTCATTTTGATGCACATTTTCCCGTTACAATAAAAATTTCCTTCTTTACGATGCATATTTTAATCATTTTGATGCTCGTTTTCTTATTATGATCAACATTTCCTTCTTTTCGATGCATATTTCCTTCATTTTGATGCACATTTTCTCATGACGATCAACATTTCCTCCCTTTCGATGCACATTTTCATTATTTTGATGCTCATTTTCTCGATATGATCAATATTTTCTTTGTTTCGATGCATATTTCCTTCATTTTAGTGCAAATTTTCTCGTTACGATCAATATTTCCTTAGTTTCGCCTTCATATTAATGCTAATTTTCTCTTTACAATAAACATTACCTTCTTTACGATGCATATTTCATTTATTTTGATGTACATTTTCTAGTTACGATCAATATTTCCTTCGTTTCGATGCATATTTCCTTCATTTAGAAACTCGTTTTCTCGTTACGATCAATATATCATTCGTTTCGATCATTTTCTCATTACGATCAATATATCATTCGTTTCGACCAACATTTCCATCATTTTGATGCTCATTTTCTTATTACGATCAACATTTTCTCATTACGATCAATATATCATTCGTTTCGATGCATATTTCCATCATTTTGATGCACATTTTCTCATTACGATCAATATTTCTTCGTTTCGATGCATTTTTTTATCATTTTTATGCTCGTTTTCGCATTATGATCAATATTTTATTCTTTTCGATGCATATTTCCTTCATTTAGATAATCATTTTCTCGTTACGATTAACATTTCCCATCGTTTCGATGCATATTTTCATCATTTTTATGCTCGTTTTCTCGTTATGATCAACATTTTCTTTTTTCGATGTTTATTTCAATCATTTTGATGCTCATTTTCTCGATATGATCAATATTTTCTTCGTTTCGATGCATATTTCTTTCATTTTGATGCACATTTTCTCATTACGATCAATATTTCCTTAGTTTCGATGCATATTTCCTTTATTTTAATGCTCATTTTCTCATTACAATAAACATTACCTTCATTACGATGCATATTTCCTTCATTTGATGTTTATTTTCTCGTTATGATCAATATTTCCATCGTTTCGACGTATATTTCCATCATTTAGATACTCGTTTTCTCGTTATGATCAATATATCCTTCGTTTCAATGCACATTTCCATCATTTTGATGCTCGTTTTCTCATTACAATCAATATTTCCTTCATTTCAATGCATATTTTCTTCATTTTGCTGCACATTTTCTCGTTACGATCACCATTCCCTTCGTTTCGATGCATATTTTCATAATTATTATGTTTGTTTTCTCATTATGATCAACATTTCCTTCTTTTCGACGCATATTCCTTCATTTAGATGCTTGTTTTCTTGTTACGATTAACATTACCCATCGTTTCGATGCATATTTTCATCATTTTGATGCTCGTTTTCTCATTATGATCAATATTTCCTTCTTTTCGATGCGTATTTCCATCATTTTGATGCTCATTTTCTCGATATGATCAACATTTTGTTCGTTTCGATGCATATTAATTCATTTTGATGCACATTTTCTCGTTACGATCAACATTTCTTTCTTTTCGATGCATATTTCCATCATTTTGATGTTAATTTTCTCAATATGATCAACATTTTCTTCGTTTCGATGCATATTTCCTTCATTTTGATGCACATTTTCTCGTTACGATCAATATTTCCTTAGTTTCGATGCATATTTCTTTCATTTTAATGCTCATTTTCTAATTACAATAAACATTACCTTCGTTACGATGCATATTTCATTCATTTTGATGTTCATTTTCTAGCTACGATCAATATTTTCTTCGTTTCGATGCATATTTCCTTCATTTAGACACTCGTTTTCTCGTTACGATCAATATATACTGCGTTTCGATGCATATTTCTATCATTTTGATGCTCGTTTTCTCATTACAACCAATATTTCCTTCGTTTCGACGCATATTTTCTTCATTTTGATGTTCATTTTCTCGTTACGATCAACATTTCCTTCGTTTCGATGCATATTTCCTTCATTTGGACACTCATTTTCTCGTTGAGATCAATATATCCTTCGTTTCGATGCATATTTCCATCATTTTGATGCTCGTTTTCTCATTACAATCAATATCTCCTTCGTTTCGATGCATATTTTCTTCAATTTGATGTTCATTTTCTCGTTACGATCAACACTTCATTCGTTTCGATGCATATTTCCTTCAGTTAGATACTCATTTTCTCGTTACGACCAATATATCCATCGTTTCTATACATATTTCCATCATTTTGATGCTCGTTTTCTCATTACAATCAATATTTCCTTCATTTCGATGCATATTTTCTTCATTTTGATGACAATTTCTCGTTACAATCAATATTTCTTTCGTTTCGTTGCATATTTCTTCATTTTGATGCGATTTTATCGTGACGATCAACACTTCCTTCGTTTCGATGCATATTTCCTTCATCTAGATACTCGTTTTCTCGTTACGACCAATATACCCATCGTTTCTATACATATTTCCATCATATTGATGCTCGTTTTCTCATTACAATCAATATTTCCTTCGTTTCGATGCATATTTTCTTCATTTTGATGCACATTTTCTCGTTACGAACAACATTTCCTTCGTTTTGCTGCATTTTTCATCATTTTTATGCTCGTTTACTCATTATGATCAACATTTCCTTCTTTTCGATGCATATTTCCTTTATTTTGATGCTCATTTTCACTTTACGATGAACATTTCCTTCATTTCGATGCATATTTCTTTCATTTTTAAGCTTATTTTCTCATTACAATCAACATTTCCTTCGTTTTGTTGCATATTTCCTTAATTTTGATGCTAATTTTCTCGTTACGATCATTATTTCGATCGTTTCGCTGCATATTTTCATCATTTAGATGCTTATTTTCTCGTTACGATCAACATTACTTTCGTTTCGATGCTTATTTCCTTCTTTAAGATGCTCGTTTCCTTGTTACGATCAACATTTTCTTCGTTTTGATGCATATATCCATCATTTTGATGCAACTTTTGTCACGCGCCGACCCCAGACAGAACGCGACAACCGCCACGTTAACCATAAATTTTGCAGAATGGGTGCACTCCACTCCACAAAGTTTATAGAAAACGTAAGGCTTGCTATCAAGTACCTGTAGAACTGAACAACCGATAACAACGGGTACAACCCGAGGACATCATCTCATAAAGTATCAACAAGGATTTACAAAGGTACAAAATACAACGGTGTAACTTAGTTTAAAGAAAATATACATGAAAGATATAACATCGCGAGAGTACCAAAAAGAAACATCAAGGGGGTCACCAATAAATAAACTATACAATTTGCCAATGAATCCGTCAATTTACATAAAAGATAAAGTACCCAAAACACTGATTGGATGACGAGCAAACGATAGGAAAACCTCCAACCAAAATGATATCAACAGCCTGAAAAGGAAAGAATGATGGGGGTGAGCAAAACCACTAGCTCAGTGAGGTGATAAGCTGGTCACCCCGACCCTTATACGAAGCATGTATTCCCACTCGCGGTTCATAACATAAAATCCAACATTTCGTCCCACAATAACTATTCTCACTCAGTGTACATATTAATGAAAATAAAAACCTTAGTGCACATTTACGAATAACACAATTAGTTCAAACAACATGTTATCACATAAAAGACGCGTGGGTAGTCAATATCCTCCTCGAACTGAGCTCTCCGTCGAGAGACAGTCCAAGCCCATCACCGTTACTCTAGATAAAATGCACATTAATATTCTTTCTCAACACGCCAATTGCTAAAGTTCACAATTCAATATCGACGTGAATACTTGAAATGATCAAACATATAAACATATATGACATGCATGTCCCACACCGGTGACGTTGACTGAGCCTATAATAGACTGATCCATCTAACGATCACCCTCCAAAGTATCAGTATTTGGCAAATGGACAGGTGCCCCGTTAGATCTAACTCACCCGGGTTTGCCAAGCAACGGGCAACTTGGTTGTCACTCTAACTCACCCGAACCGCGACAAATTCGGGCTACTTAATCAATGTCGCTCCAACTCACCCGAACCGTGACCAATTCGGGCTACTAACCTTGGTACCAGACATACATATGAATATGCATCATAAGATGAATAACGACTCAAGTTAGAGTCTTAATAGCACACAAGAATAACCAGAAATCAATTCTCAAATAATTCACAATAAATGTTATCAGATACCGAGCTGGCAAGGCTCTTCAACATAAGTTAAAATCAATAATACTCATAAAATGGCTAACAGGACTCTAACCAGAGCAATCGAACCAATCAGGCTATTTATCACATAACACAATACCAAATAATTTTCTTATCAATTAACTAAAACTAAAATAAATGCACATTTATCGAGGGTCCACACTTCCCACAAGAGAAGGCGTTCCCGAATTATCAACTCACAAGGAAGTGATTAACTCTCTCCGAAATCTGAAGTCGGTCCCTTGCCCTTCGCCGATGATTCTTTACCTAGAAAGGAGATGAGTAATTAAAGACAAATTAAATATAACTAACTATTAGCGGTAACATCTCTTTCATTGCTAAAAACAAATCCTAATTGAGTTCGAACGAGTCGATATTAAATAAAAATGGTATGTAAATCCTTAACATCAGTTCCCAATCTCACATAACCCGTTTCAATACATTAACTAAACAAAACGATAGAAAATAAGTTTGAATTCGACATAAAAATTCTGAAATTTTCCAGCTAGCGGCAGTTTACGAGAAAAATCATAACTAATTGTAGAATAATCAGATTGAGGCGTTTCAAGTGGCTACGGAAAGCTAACGAGTTCAGCTACGTACAGAAATTAAGTTTGTAAAGTTTCGAGGGCAATAGCTATCTCAAAGTCAGTTCGAACAGTCTGCGAATTACCCACATACCAAAAAGAAAAACACCACAAAATTACAAAATCATGGAAGAAGGAAGCTTAATTCACACACCACTTACCTCAAAACAACTTAAAAACCACCTAGGATGAGGGTTGTAAGGGAGAATTTGATCAACAAGGGTTTCTCCTCTTCCTCTCTTCTTTCCCCTCTTTTGCTTTTCTTCTCCCGTTCTTCTCTCTCTTTTTTTTAACTTTAGCCTTTATAATAATATATCAGGCCATTTAAGTGGGCTGAAACTTTAGGCAACAAAATAAATAAATAAATAAATTTGGGCTTTCTAAAAAAAATCTAGTTGGCTTAATTGGGCTGACCTTTTGGGCCATAAAAATAAATAATTAGGTTTTGGGCTTTCTAACAAAATCTAGTTGGGCTAAGATAGGGCTGGCCTTTTGGGCCATAAAATAAATAAATAGGTTTTGGACTTTCTAAAAAAAATCTAGTTGAACTAAGATATTATAACTTTTCTCGTTAAAATCTTCATTTCCTTCGTTTCGATGAATATTTCCTTCATTTTGATGCTCATTTTCTCGTTTCGATGAACATTACCTTTGTTTCGATGCATATTTCCTTCATTTTGAGGTTCATTTTCTCGTTACGATCAATATATCCTTCGTTTCGATGCATATTTCCATCATTTTGATGCTCATTTTTCAATTACAATCAACATTTCCTTCGTTTCGATGCACATTTTCTTCATTTTGATGCACATTTTCTCGTTACGATCAATATTTCTTTCGTTTCGATGCATATTTCTTTATTTTGATGCACATTTTCTCGTTACGATCAATATTTCCTTCGTTTCGATTCATATTTTCATCATTTTTATGCTCGTTTTCTCATTATGATCAACATTTTCTTCTTTTCGATGCATATTTCCTTCATTTAGATGCTTGTTTTCTCGTTATAATTAACATTTCCCATTGTTTCGATGCATATTTTCATCATTTGATGCTTGTTTTCTCTTTATGATCAACATTTCCTTCTTTTCGATGCATATTTCCATCATTTTGATGCTCATTTTCTCGATATAGTCAACATTTTATTCGTTTCGATGCATATTTCTTCATTTTGATGCACATTTTCTCGTTACAATCAACATTTTCTTATTTTCGATGCATATTTTCATCATTTTGATGCTCGTTTTCTCATTATGATCAACATTTTCTTATTTTCGATGAATATTTCCTTCATTTTGATGCTCATTTTCTCATGACGATTTCATCCGTTTCAATGCATATTTTCATTATTTTGATGCTCATTTTCTCGATATGATCAATATTTTCTTCGTTTCGATGCATATTTCCTTCATTTTGATGCAAATTTTCTAGTTACGATCAATATTTCCTTAGTTTCGCCTTCATATTAATGCTCATTTTCTCATTACAATAAACATTACCTTCGTTACGATGCATATTTCATTCATTTTGATGTTCATTTACTAGTTACGATCAATATTTCCTTCGTTTCGATGCATATTTCCTTCATTTAGACACTCGTTATCTCGTTACGATCAATATATCATTAGTTTCGAAGAATATTTCCATCATTTTGATTCTCATTTTCTCATTACAATCAACATTTCCTTCGTTTCGATGCATATTTTTATCATTTTGATGCTCGTTTTCTCGTTATGATCAACATTTCCTTCTTTTCGATGCATATTTCCTTCATTTTGATGCTCATTTTCTCATGACGATCAACATTTCCTCCGTTTTGATGCATATTTTCATCATTTTGATGCTCATTTTATCGATATGATCAACATTTTCTTCGTTTCGATGCATATTTCCTTCATTTTGATGCATATTTTCTCGTTACGATCAATATTTCCTTAGTTTCGATGCATATTTCTTTCATTTTAATGCTCATTTTCTCATTACAATGAACATTACCTTCGTTAAGATGCAAATTTCCTTCATTTTTATGTTCATTTTCTAGTTACGATCAGTATTTCCTTCGTATCGATGCATATTTCCTTCATTTAGATACTCGTTTTCTCGATACGATCAATATATCCTTCGTTTTGATACATATTTCCATCATTTTGATGCTCGTTTTCCCATTACAATCAACATTTCCTTCGTTTAGATATATATTTTCTTCATTTTGATGTTCATTTTCTCGTTACGATCAACATTTCCTTCGTTTCGATGAATATTTCCTTCATTTAAACACAAGTTTTCTCGTTACGATCAATATATTCTTCGTTTTGATGCATATTTCCATCATTTTGATGCTCGTTTTCTCATTACAATCAACATTTCCTTCGTTTCGATGCATATTTTCTTCATTTTGATGTTCATTTCTCGTTACGATCAACACTTCCTTCATTTCGATGCATATTTCCTTTATTTAGATACTCATTTTCTAGTTACGATCAATATATTCATTGTTTCAATGCATATTTCCATCACTTTGATAATCGTTTTCCCATTACAATCAACATTTCCTTCGTTTATATGCATATTTTCTTCATTTTGATGTTCATTTTCTCGTTATGATCAACATTTTCTTCGTTTCAATGCATATTTCCTTCATTTAGACACTCATTTTCTCGTTACGAATAATATATCCTTCGTTTTGATGCATATTTTCATCATTTTGATGCTCGTTTTCTCATTACAATCAACATTTCCTTCATTTCGATGCCTATTTTCTTCATTTTGATGTTCATTTTCTCGTTACGATCAACATTTCCTTCGTTTCGATGCATATTTCTTTCATTTAGATACTCGTTTTCTCGTTACGATCAATAAATCCATCGTTAAGATGCATATTTCCATCATTTTGATGCTCGTTTTCTCATTACAATCAATATTTCCTTCATTTCGATGCATATTTTCTTCATTTTGATGCACAATTTCTCGTTACGATCAATATTTCTTTCGTTTCGTTGCATATTTCTTCATTTAGAAGCGATTTTCTCGTGATGATCAACACTTTCTTCGTTTCGACGCATATTTCCTTCATTTAGATACTCGTTTTCTCGTTACGACCAATATATCCATCTTTTTTATACATATTTCCATCATTTTGATGCTCGTTTTCTCATTACAATCAACATTTCCTTCATTTCGATGCATATTTTCTTCATTGTGATGTACAATTTCTCGTTACGATCAATATTTCTTTCGTTTCGATGCATATTTCTTCATTTTGATGCAATTTTCTCTTTACGATCAACACTTCCTTTGTTTCGATGCATATTTCCTTCATTTAGATACTCGTTTTCTCGTTACGACCAATATATCCATCATTTCTATACATATTTCCATCATTTTGATGCTCGTTTTCTCATTACAATCAATATTTCCTTCGTTTCGATGCATATTTTCTTCATTTTGATGCACATTTTCTCGTTACGATCAATATTTCTTTCGTTTCGATACATATTTTTTCATTTTGATGCACATTTTCTCATTACGAATAATATTTTCATCGTTTTGATGCATATTATCATCATTTTTATGCACGTTTTCTCATTATGATCACCATTTCCTTCTTTTCGATGCATATTTCCTTCATTTAGATGCTTGTTTTCTCGTTACGATTAACATTTTCCATCATTTCGATGCATATTTTCATCATTTTGATGCTTGTTTTCTCGTTATGATCAACATTTCCTTCTTTTCGATGCATATTTCCATCATTTTGATGCTCATTTTCTCGATATAGTCAACATTTTATTCGTTTCGATGCATATTTCTTCATTTTGATGCGTATTTTCTCGTAACAATCAACATTTTCTTCTTTACGATGCATATTTTCATCATTTTGATGCACGTTTTCTCATTATGATCAACATTTCCTTCTTTTCGATGCATATTTCCTTCATTTTGATGCTCATTTTCTCATGACGATAAACATTTCCTCCTTTTTAATGCATATTTTCATCATTTTGATGCTCATTTTCTCGATATGATCAACATTTTCTTCGTTTCAATGCATATTTCTTTCATTTTGAAGCACATTTTCTCGTTACGATCAATATTTTCTTATTTTCGATGCATATTTCTTTCATTTTAATGCTCATTTTCTCATTACTATAAACATTACCTTCGTTAAGATAGAAATTTCCTTCATTTTGATGTTCATTTTCTAGTTACGATCAGTATTTCCTTCTTATCGATGCATATTTCCTTCATTTAGATAGTCATTTTCTCGTTACGATCAATATATCCTTCGTTTCTATACATATTTCCATCATTTTGATGTTCGTTTTCCCATTACAATCAACATTTCCTTCGTTTAGATGCATATTTTCTTCATTTTGATGTTCATTTTCTCGTTACGATCAACATTTCCTTCATTTCGATGCATATTTCCTTCATTTAAACACTCGTTTTCTCATTACGATCAATATATCCTTCGTTTTGATGCATATTTCCATCATTTTGATGCTCGTTTTCTCATTACAATCAACATTTCCTTCGTTTCGATGCATATTTTCTTCATTTTGATGTTCAATTTCTCGTTACGATCAACACTTCCTTCATTTCGATGCATATTTCCTTCATTTAGATACTCATTTTCTCGTTACGATCAATATATCCATTGTTTCGATGCATATTTCCATCACTTTGATAATCGTTTTCCCATTACAATCAATATTTCCTTCGTTTAGATGCATATTTTCTTCATTTTGATGTTCATTTTCTCGTTATAATCATGATTTCCTTCGTTTCAATGCATATTTCCTTCATTTAGACACTCGTTTTCACGTTACGAATAATATATCCTTCATTTTGATGCATATTTCCATCATTTTGATGCTCGTTATCTCAATACAATCAACATTTCCTTCGTTTCGATGCCTATTTTCTTCATTTTGATGTTTATTTTCTCGTTACTATCAACATTTCCTTCGTTTCGATGCATATTTCCTTCATTTAGATACTCATTTTCTCGTTACGATCAATAAATCCATCGTTAAGATGCATATTTCCATCATTTTGATGCTCGTTTTCTCATTACAATCAATATTTCCTTCGTTTCGATGCATATTTTCTTCATTTTCATGCACAATTTCTCGTTACGATCAATATTTCTTTCGTTTCGTTGCATATTTCTTCATTTTGATGCGATTTTCTCGTGACGATCAACACTTCCTTCGTTTCTATGCATATTTCCTTCATTTAGATACTCGTTTTCTCGTTACGACCAATATATCCATCGTTTCTATACATATTTTCATCATTTTGATGCTCGTTTTCTCATTACAATCAACATTTCCTTCATTTCGATGCATATTTTCTTCATTTTGATGCACAATTTCTCGTTACGATCAATATTTCTTTCGTTTCGATGCATATTTCTTCATTTTGATGCGATTTTCTTGTTACGATCAACACTTCCTTCGTTTCGATGCATATTTCCTTCATTTAGATACTCGTTTTCTCGTTATGACCAATATATCCATCGTTTCTATACATATTTCCATCATTTTGATGCTTGTTTTCTCATTACAATAAATATTTTCTTCGTTTCGATGCATATTTTCTTCATTTTGATACACATTTTCTCGTTACTATCAATATTTCTTTCGTTTCGATACATATTTCTTCATTTTGATTCCCATTTTCTCGTAACAAACAACATTTCCTTCGTTTTGATGCATATTTTCATCATTTTTATGCTTGTTTTCTTATTATGATCAACATTTCCTTCTTTTCGATGCATATTTCCTTTATTTTGATGCTCATTTTCACTTTACGATGAACATTTCCTTCGTTTCGATGCATATTCCTTTCATTTTTAAGCTCATTTTCTCATTACAATCAACATTTCCTTCGTTTTGATGCATATTTCATTAATTTTGATGCTAATTTTCTCGTTACGATCATTATTTCGACTGTTTCGCTGCATTTTTCACCATTTTGATGCTTATTTTCTCGTTACGATCAACATTACTTTCGTTTCGATGTTTATTTCCTTATTTAAGATTCTCGTTTCCTTGTTACGATCAACATTTTCTTCGTTTCGATACATATTTCCATCATTGTGATGCTACTTTTCTCGTTAAAATCTACATTTTCTTCGTTTCGATGAATATTTCCTTCATTTTGATGCTCATTTTCTCGATTCGATGAACATTACCTTTGTTTCGATGCATATTTCCTTCATTTTGAGGTTCATTTTCTCATCCTTCGTTTCGATGCATATTTCCATCATTTTGATGCTCATTTTTCAATTACAATCAACATTTCCTTCGTTTCGATGCATATTTTCTTCATTTTGATGCACATTTTCTCGTTACGATCAATATTTCTTTCGTTTCGATGCATATTTCTTTATTTTGATGCACATTTTCTCATAACGATCAATAATTCCTTCGTTTCGATGCATATTTTCATCATTTTTATGCTCGTTTTCTCATTATGATCAACATTTCCTTCTTTTCTATGCATATTTCCTTCATTTAGATGCTTGTTTTCTCGTTATGATTAACATTTCCCATCGTTTCGATGCATATTTTCATCATTTTAATGCTTTTTTTCTCGTTACGATCAACATTTCTTTCTTTTCGATGTATATTTCCATCATTTTGATGCTTATTTTCTCGATATGATCAACATTTTATTCGTTTCGATGCATATTTCTTCATTTTGATGCACATTTTCTCGTAACAATCAACATTTCCTTCTTTTCGATGCATATTTTCATCAATTTGATGCTCGTTTTCTCATTACAATAAACATTGCCTTCGTCACGATGCATATTTCCTTCATTTTGATGTTCATTTTCTAGTTACGATCAATATTTCCTTCGTTTCGATGCATATTTCCTTCATTTAGATACTCGTTTTCTCGTTACGATCAATATATCCTTTGTTTCGATGCATATTTCCATCATTTTAATGCTCATTTTCTCATTACAATCAACATTTTTCGTTACGATCAATATTTCCTTCGTTTCGATGTATATTTTAATCATTTTATGCTCGTTTTCTCATTATGATCAACATTTCCTTCTTTTCGATGCATATTTCCTTCATTTACATGCTTGTTTTCTCGTTACGATTAACATTTCCCATCGTTTCGACGCATATTTTCATCATTTTGATGCTTGTTTTCTCGTTATGATCAACATTTCATTCTTTTCGATGCATATTTCCATCATTTTGATGCTCATTTTCTCGATATAGTCAACATTTTATTCGTTTCGATGCATATTTCTTCATTTTGATGCACATTTTCCCGTTACAATAAACATTTCCTTCTTTACGATGCATATTTTCATCATTTTGATGCTCGTTTTCTCATTATGATCAACATTTCCTTCTTTTCGATGCATATTTCCTTCATTTTGATGTACATTATCTCATGACGATCAACATTTTCTCCCTTTCGATGCATATTTTCATTATTTTGATGCTCATTTTCTCGATATGATCAATATTTTCTTCGTTTCGATGCATATTTCCTTCATTTTAGTGCAAATTTTATCGTTACGATCAATATTTCCTTAGTTTCGCCTTCATATTAATGCTCATTTTCTAATTACAATAAACATTACCTTCGTTACTATGCATATTTCATTCATTTTGATGTACATTTTCTAGTTACGATCAATATTTCCTTCGTTTCGATGCATATTTCCTTCATTTAGACACTCGTTTTCTCGTTACGATCAATATATCATTCGTTTCGATCATTTTCTCATTACGATCAATATATCATTCGTTTCGATCAATATTTCCATCATTTTGATGCTCATTTTCTCATTACGATCAATATATCATTCGTTTCGATGCATATTTCCATCATTTTGATGCACATTTTCTCATTACGATCAATATTTCTTCGTTTCGATGCATTTTTTTATCATTTTTATGCTCGTTTTCGCATTATGATCAACATTTTCTTCTTTTCGATGCATATTTCCTTCATTTAGATAATCATTTTCTCGTTACGATTACCATTTCCCATCGTTCCGATGCATATTTTCATCATTTTTATGCTCGTTTTCTCGTTATGATCAACATTTTCTTTTTTCGATGCTTATTTCAATCATTTTGATGCTCATTTTCTCGATATGATCAATATTTTCTTCGTTTCGATGCATATTTCTTTCATTTTGATGCACATTTTCTCATTACGATCAATATTTTCTTAGTTTCGATGCATATTTCCTTTATTTTAATGCTCATTTTCTCATTACAATAAACATTACCTTCATTACGATGCATATTTCCTTCATTTGATGTTTATTTTCTCGTTATGATCAATATTTCCATCGTTTCGACGCATATTTCCATCATTTAGATACTCGTTTTCTCGTTATGATCAATATATCCTTCGTTTCGATGCACATTTCCATCATTTTGATGCTCGTTTTCTCATTACAATCAATATTTCCTTCATTTCAATGCATATTTTCTTCATTTTGCTGCACATTTTCTCGTTACAATCAACATTCCCTTCGTTTCGATGCATATTTTCATAATTTTTATGTTTGTTTTCTTATTATGATCAACATTTCCTTCTTTTCGACGCATATTTCCTTCATTTAGATGCTTGTTTTCTTGTTACGATTAACATTTCCCATCGTTTCGATGCATATTTTCATCATTTTGATGATCGTTTTCTCATTATGATCAATATTTCCTTCTTTTCGATGCATATTTCCATCATTTTGATGCTCATTTTCTCGATATGATCAACATTTTTTTCGTTTCGATGCATATTAATTCATTTTGATGCACATTTTCTCGTTACGATCAACATTTCTTTCTTTTCGATGTATATTTCCATCATTTTGATGCTTATTTTCTCGATATGATCAACATTTTCTTCGTTTCGATGCATATTTCCTTCATTCTGATGCACATTTTCTCGTTACGATCAATATTTCGTTAGTTTCGATGCATATTTTCTTCATTTTAATGCTCATTTTCTCATTACAATAAACATTGCCTTCGTCACGATGCATATTTCCTTCATTTTGATGTTCATTTTCTAGTTACGATCAATATTTCCTTCGTTTCGATGCATATTTCCTTCATTTAGATACTCGTTTTCTCGTTACGATCAATATATCCTTTGTTTCGATGCATATTTCCATCATTTTAATGCTCATTTTCTCATTACAATCAACATTTTTCGTTACGATCAATATTTCCTTCGTTTCGATGTATATTTTAATCATTTTATGCTCGTTTTCTCATTATGATCAATATTTCCTTCTTTTCGATGCATATTTCCTTCATTTACATGCTTGTTTTCTCGTTACGATTAACATTTCCCATCGTTTCGACGCATATTTTCATCATTTTGATGCTTGTGTTCTCGTTATGATCAACATTTCATTCTTTTCGATGCATATTTCCATCATTTTGATGCTCATTTTCTCGATATAGTCAACATTTTATTCGTTTCGATGCATATTTCTTCATTTTGATGCACATTTTCCCGTTACAATAAACATTTCCTTCTTTACGATGCATATTTTCATCATTTTGATGCTCGTTTTCTCATTATGATCAACATTTCCTTCTTTTCGATGCATATTTCCTTCATTTTGATGTACATTATCTCATGACGATCAACATTTTCTCCCTTTCGATGCATATTTTCATTATTTTGATGCTCATTTTCTCGATATGATCAATATTTTCTTCGTTTCGATGCATATTTCCTTCATTTTAGTGCAAATTTTATCGTTACGATCAATATTTCCTTAGTTTCGCCTTCATATTAATGCTCATTTTCTAATTACAATAAACATTACCTTCGTTACGATGCATATTTCATTCATTTTGATGTACATTTTCTAGTTACGATCAATATTTCCTTCGTTTCGATGCATATTTCCTTCATTTAGACACTCGTTTTCTCGTTACGATCAATATATCATTCGTTTCGATCATTTTCTCATTACGATCAATATATCATTCGTTTCGATCAATATTTCCATCATTTTGATGCTCATTTTCTCATTACGATCAATATATCATTCGTTTCGATGCATATTTCCATCATTTTGATGCACATTTTCTCATTACGATCAATATTTCTTCGTTTCGATGCATTTTTTTATCATTTTTATGCTCGTTTTCGCATTATGATCAACATTTTCTTCTTTTCGATGCATATTTCCTTCATTTAGATAATCATTTTCTCATTACGATTACCATTTCCCATCGTTCCGATGCATATTTTCATCATTTTTATGCTCGTTTTCTCGTTATGATCAACATTTTCTTTTTTCGATGCTTATTTCAATCATTTTGATGCTCATTTTCTCGATATGATCAATATTTTCTTCGTTTCGATGCATATTTCTTTCATTTTGATGCACATTTTCTCATTACGATCAATATTTTCTTAGTTTCGATGCATATTTCCTTTATTTTAATGCTCATTTTCTCATTACAATAAACATTACCTTCATTACGATGCATATTTCCTTCATTTGATGTTTATTTTCTCGTTATGATCAATATTTCCATCGTTTCGACGCATATTTCCATCATTTAGATACTCGTTTTCTCGTTATGATCAATATATCCTTCGTTTCGATGCACATTTCCATCATTTTGATGCTCGTTTTCTCATTACAATCAATATTTTCTTCATTTCAATGCATATTTTCTTCATTTTGCTGCACATTTTCTCGTTACAATCAACATTCCCTTCGTTTCGATGCATATTTTCATAATTTTTATGTTTGTTTTCTTATTATGATCAACATTTCCTTCTTTTCGACGCATATTTCCTTCATTTAGATGCTTGTTTTCTTGTTACGATTAACATTTCCCATCGTTTCGATGCATATTTTCATCATTTTGATGATCGTTTTCTCATTATGATCAATATTTCCTTCTTTTCGATGCATATTTCCATCATTTTGATGCTCATTTTCTCGATATGATCAACATTTTTTTCGTTTCGATGCATATTAATTCATTTTGATGCACATTTTCTCGTTACGATCAACATTTCTTTCTTTTCGATGTATATTTCCATCATTTTGATGCTTATTTTCTCGATATGATCAACATTTTCTTCGTTTCGATGCATATTTCCTTCATTCTGATGCACATTTTCTCGTTACGATCAATATTTCGTTAGTTTCGATGCATATTTTCTTCATTTTAATGCTCATTTTCTCATTACAATAAACATTGCCTTCGTCACGATGCATATTTCCTTCATTTTGATGTTCATTTTCTAGTTACGATCAATATTTCCTTCGTTTCGATGCATATTTCCTTCATTTAGATACTCGTTTTCTCGTTACGATCAATATATCCTTTGTTTCGATGCATATTTCCATCATTTTAATGCTCATTTTCTCATTACAATCAACATTTTTCGTTACGATCAATATTTCCTTCGTTTCGATGTATATTTTAATCATTTTATGCTCGTTTTCTCATTATGATCAACATTTCCTTCTTTTCGATGCATATTTCCTTCATTTACATGCTTGTTTTCTCGTTACGATTAACATTTCCCATCGTTTCGACGCATATTTTCATCATTTTGATGCTTGTTTTCTCGTTATGATCAACATTTCATTCTTTTCGATGCATATTTCCATCATTTTGATGCTCATTTTCTCGATATAGTCAACATTTTATTCGTTTCGATGCATATTTCTTCATTTTGATGCACATTTTCCCGTTACAATAAACATTTCCTTCTTTACGATGCATATTTTCATCATTTTGATGCTCGTTTTCTCATTATGATCAACATTTCCTTCTTTTCGATGCATATTTCCTTCATTTTGATGTACATTATCTCATGACGATCAACATTTTCTCCCTTTCGATGCATATTTTCATTATTTTGATGCTCATTTTCTCGATATGATCAATATTTTCTTCGTTTCGATGCATATTTCCTTCATTTTAGTGCAAATTTTATCGTTACGATCAATATTTCCTTAGTTTCGCCTTCATATTAATGCTCATTTTCTAATTACAATAAACATTACCTTCGTTACGATGCATATTTCATTCATTTTGATGTACATTTTCTAGTTACGATCAATATTTCCTTCGTTTCGATGCATATTTCCTTCATTTAGACACTCGTTTTCTCGTTACGATCAATATATCATTCGTTTCGATCATTTTCTCATTACGATCAATATATCATTCGTTTCGATCAATATTTCCATCATTTTGATGCTCATTTTCTCATTACGATCAATATATCATTCGTTTCGATGCATATTTCCATCATTTTGATGCACATTTTCTCATTACGATCAATATTTCTTCGTTTCGATGCATTTTTTTATCATTTTTATGCTCGTTTTCGCATTATGATCAACATTTTATTCTTTTCGATGCATATTTCCTTCATTTAGATAATCATTTTCTCGTTACGATTACCATTTCCCATCGTTCCGATGCATATTTTCATCATTTTTATGCTCGTTTTCTCGTTATGATCAACATTTTCTTTTTTCGATGCTTATTTCAATCATTTTGATGCTCATTTTCTCGATATGATCAATATTTTCTTCGTTTCGATGCATATTTCTTTCATTTTGATGCACATTTTCTCATTACGATCAATATTTTCTTAGTTTCGATGCATATTTCCTTTATTTTAATGCTCATTTTCTCATTACAATAAACATTACCTTCATTACGATGCATATTTCCTTCATTTGATGTTTATTTTCTCGTTATGATCAATATTTCCATCGTTTCGACGCATATTTCCATCATTTAGATACTCGTTTTCTCGTTATGATCAATATATCCTTCGTTTCGATGCACATTTCCATCATTTTGATGCTCGTTTTCTCATTACAATCAATATTTCCTTCATTTCAATGCATATTTTCTTCATTTTGCTGCACATTTTCTCGTTACAATCAACATTCCCTTCGTTTCGATGCATATTTTCATAATTTTTATGTTTGTTTTCTTATTATGATCAACATTTCCTTCTTTTCGACGCATATTTCCTTCATTTAGATGCTTGTTTTCTTGTTACGATTAACATTTCCCATCGTTTCGATGCATATTTTCATCATTTTGATGATCGTTTTCTCATTATGATCAATATTTCCTTCTTTTCGATGCATATTTCCATCATTTTGATGCTCATTTTCTCGATATGATCAACATTTTTTTCGTTTCGATGCATATTAATTCATTTTGATGCACATTTTCTCGTTACGATCAACATTTCTTTCTTTTCGATGTATATTTCCATCATTTTGATGCTTATTTTCTCGATATGATCAACATTTTCTTCGTTTCGATGCATATTTCCTTCATTCTGATGCACATTTTCTCGTTACGATCAATATTTCGTTAGTTTCGATGCATATTTTCTTCATTTTAATGCTCATTTTCTCATTACAATAAACATTGCCTTCGTCACGATGCATATTTCCTTCATTTTGATGTTCATTTTCTAGTTACGATCAATATTTCCTTCGTTTCGATGCATATTTCCTTCATTTAGATACTCGTTTTCTCGTTACGATCAATATATCCTTTGTTTCGATGCATATTTCCATCATTTTAATGCTCATTTTCTCATTACAATCAACATTTTTCGTTACGATCAATATTTCCTTCGTTTCGATGTATATTTTAATCATTTTATGCTCGTTTTCTCATTATGATCAACATTTCCTTCTTTTCGATGCATATTTCCTTCATTTACATGCTTGTTTTCTCGTTACGATTAACATTTCCCATCGTTTCGACGCATATTTTCATCATTTTGATGCTTGTTTTCTCGTTATGATCAACATTTCATTCTTTTTGATGCATATTTCCTTTATTTTGATGCTCATTTTCACTTTACGATGAACATTTCCTTCGTTTCGATGAATATTTCTATCATTTTTATGCTCATTTTCTCATTACAATCAACATTTCCTTCGTTTTGATGCATATTTCCTTAATTTTGATGCTAATTTTCTCGTTACGATCATTATTTCGATCGTTTCGCTGCATATTTTCATCATTTAGATTCTTATTTTCTCGTTACGATCAACATTACTTTTGTTTCGATGCTTATTTCCTTCTTTAAGATGCTCGTTTCCTTGTTACGATCAACGTTTTCTTCATTTCGATGCATATTTCCATCATTTTGATGCTACTTTCTAGTTAAAATCTTCATTTCCTTCGTTTCGATGAATATTTCCTTCATTTTGATGCTCATTTTCTCGTTTCGATGAGCATTACCTTTGTTTCGATGCATATTTCCTTCATTTTGAGGTTCATTTTCTCGTTACGATCAATATATCCTTCGTTTCGATGCATATTTCCATCATTTTGATGCTCATTTTTCAATTACAATCAACATTTCCTTCCTTTCGATGCATATTTTCTTCATTTTGATGCACATTTTATCGTTACGATCAATATTTCTTTCGTTTCGATGCATATTTCTTTATTTTGATGCACATTTTCTCGTTACGATCAATATTTCCTTCGTTTCGATGCATATTTTCATCATTTTTATGCTTGTTTTCTCATTATGATCAACATTTCCTTCTTTTCGATGCATATTTCCTTCATTTAGATGCTTGTTTTCTCGTTAGGATTAATATTTCCCATCGTTTCGATGCATATTTTCATCATTTTGACGCTTGTTTTCTTGTTATGATCAACATTTCCTTCTTTTCGATGCATATTTCCATCATTTTGATGCTCATTTTGTCGATATAGTCAACATTTTATTCGTTTAGATGCATATTTCTTCATTTTGATGCACATTTTCTCGTTACAATCAATATTTCCTTCTTTACGATGCATATTTTCATCATTTTGATGCTCGTTTTCTCATTATGATAAACATTTCCTTCTTTTCGATGCATATTTCCTTCATTTTGATGCTCATTTTCTCATGACGATCAACATTTCCTCCGTTTCGATGCATATTTTCATTATTTTGATGCTCATTTTCTCGATATGATCAATATTTTCTTCGTTTCGACGCATATTTCCTTCATTTTGATTTAAAATTTCTCGTTACGATCAATATTTCCTTAGTTTCGCCTTCATATTAATGTTCATTTTCTCATTACAATAAACATTACCTTCGTTACGATGCATATTTCATTCATTTTGATGTTCATTTTCTAGTTACGATCAATATTTTCTTCGTTTCGATGCATATTTTCTTCATTTAGACACTCGTTTTCTCGTTACGATCAATATATCATTCGTTTCGATACATATTTCCATCATTTTGATGCTCATTTTCTCATTACGATCAACATTTTCTAGTTATGATCAATATATCATTCGTTTCGATGCATATTTCTATCATTTTGTTGCACATTTTCTTATTACGATCAATATTTCCTTCGTTTCGATGCATTTTTTTATCATTTTTATGCTCGTTTTCTCATTATGATCAACATTTCCTTCTTTTCAATGCATATTTTAATCATTTTGATGCTAATTTTCTCGATATGATCAACATTTTCTTTGTTTCGATGCATATTTCTTCATTTTGATGCACATTTTCTCGTTACGATCAACATTTGCTTCGTCTCGATGTATATTTTCATCATTTTGATGCTCATTTTCTCGTTATGATCAATATTTCCTTCTTTATGAGGCATATTTCCTTCATTTTGATGCACATTTTCTCATTACGATCAATATTTCCTTAGTTTCGATGCATATTTTCTTTATTTTAATGCTCATTTTCTCATTACAATAAACATTACCTTCATTACGATGCATATTTACTTCATTTTGATGTTTATTTTCTCATTATGATCAATATTTCGATCGTTTCGCTGCATATTTTCATCATTTTGATGTTCATTTTCTCATTACGATCAACATTTTCTCGTTACGATCAATATATCATTCGTTTCGATACATATTTCAATAATTTTGATGCACATTTTCTCATTACGATCAATGTTTCCTTCGTTTCGATGCATTTTTTATCATTTTTAAGCTCGTTTTCTCAGTATGATCAACATTTCCTTCTTTTCGATGCATGTTTCCTTCATTTAGATGCTCATTTTCTCGTTACGATTAACATTTCCCATCGTTTCGACGCACATTTTCATCATTTTTATGCTCGTTTTATCATTATGATCAACATTTCCTTCTTTTCGATGCATATTTCCTTCATTTAGATGCTCATTTTCTCGTTACGATTAACATTTCCCATCGTTTCGATGCATATTTTCATCATTTTTATGCTCGTTTTCTCGTTATGATCAACATTTCCTTCTTTTCGATGCTTATTTCAATCATTTTGATGCTCATTTTCTTGATATGATCAACATTTTCTTCGTTTCGATGCATATTTCCTTCATTTGGATGCACATTTTCTCATTACGATCAATATTTCCTTAGTTTCGATGCATATTTCCTTTATTTTAATGCTCATTTTCTCATTACAATAAACATTACCTTCATTACGATGCATATTTCCTTCATTTTGATGTTTATTTTATCGTTATGATCAATATTTCCATCGTTTCGACGCATATTTCCATCATTTAGATACTCGTTTTCTCGATATGATCAATATATCCTTCGTTTCGATGCACATTTCCATTATTTTGATGCTCGTTTTCTCATTACAATCAATATTTCCTTCATTTCAATGCATATTTTCTTCATTTTGCTGCACATTTTCTCGTTACGATCAACATTCCCTTCGTTTCGGTGCATATTTTCATAATTTTTATATTTGCTTTCTCATTATAATCAACATTTCCTTCTTTTTGACGTATATTTCCTTCATTTAGATGCTTGTTTTCTTGTTACAATTAACATTTTCCATCGTTTCGATGCATATTTTCATCATTTTGATGTTCGTTTTTTCATTATGATCAATATTTCCTTCTATTCGATGCATATTTCCATCATTTTGATGCTCATTTTCTCGATATGATCAACATTTTCTTCGTTTCGATGCATATTAATTCATTTTGATGCACATTTTCTCGTTACGATCAACATTTCTTTCTTTTCGATGCATATTTCCATCATTTTGATGCTCATTTTCTCGATATGATCAATATTTTTTTTGTTTCGATGCATATTTCCTTCATTTTGATGCACATTTTCTCGTTACGATCAATATTTCCTTAGTTTTGATGCATATTTCCTTCATTTTAATGCTCATTTTCTCATTACAATAAACATTACCTTCGTTACGATGCATATTTCATTCATTTTGATGTTCATTTTCTAGCTACGATCAATATTTCCTTCGTTTCGATGCATATTTCCTTCATTTAGACACTCGTTTTCTCGTTACGATCAATATATCCTTCGTTTCGATGCATATTTCTATCATTTTGATGCTCGTTTTCTCATTACAATCAATATTTCCTTCGTTTCGATGCATATTTTCTTCATTTTGATATTCATTTTCTCGTTACGATCAACATTTCCTTCGTTTCGATGCATATTTCTTTCATTTTGACAATTATTTTCTCGTTAAGATCAATATATCCTTCGTTTCGAATGCATATTTCCATCATTTTGATGCTCGTTTTCTCATTACAATCAATATTTCATTCTTTATCGATGCATATTTTCTTCATTTTGATGTTCATTTTCTCTTTACGATCAACACTTCCTTCGTTTCGATGCATATTTCCTTCATTTAGATACTCGTTTTCTCGTTACGACCAATATATCCATCGTTTCTATACATATTTCCATCATTTTGATGCTCGTTTTCTCATTACAATCAATATTTCCTTCGTTTCGATGCATATTTTCTTCATTTTGATGCATATTTTCTCGTTACGATCAATATTTCTTTCGTTTAGATACATATTTCTTCATTTTGATGCACATTTTCTCGTTACGAACAACATTTCCTTCGTTTTGTTGCATATTTTCATCATTTTTATGCTCGTTTTCTCATTATGATCAACATTTTCTTCTTTTCGATGCATATTTCCTTTATTTTGATGCTCATTTTCACTTTACTATGAACATTTCCTTCGTTTCGATGCATATTTCTTTCATTTATTAAGCTCATTTTCTCATTACAATCAACATTTCCTTCGTTTTGATGCATATTTCCTTAATTTTGATGCTAATTTTGTCGTTACGATCATTATTTCGATCGTTTTGCTGCATATTTTCATCATTTAGATGCTTATTTTCTCGTTACGATCAACATTACTTTCGTTTCGATGCTTATTTCCTTCTTTAATTTGCTCGTTTCCTTGTTACGATCAACATTTTCTTCGTTTCGATGCATATTTCCATCATTTTGGTGCTACTTTTCTCATTAAAATTTTCATTTCCTTCGTTTCGATGAATATTTCCTTCATTTTGATGCTCATTTTCTCGTTTCGATGAACATTACCTTTGTTTCGATGCATATTTCCTTCATTTTTAGGTTCATTTTCTCGTTACGATCAATATATCCTTCGTTTCGATGCATATTTCCATCATTTTGATGCTCATTTTTCAATTAAAATCAACATTTCCTTCGTTTCGATGCATATTTTCCTCATTTTGATGCACATTTTCTCATTACGATCAATATTTCTTTCGTCTTGGTGCATATTTCTTTATTTTGATGCACATTTTCTCGTTACGATCAATATTTCCTTCGTTTCGATGCATATTTTCATCATTTTTATTCTCGTTTTCTCATTATGATCAACATTTCCTTCTCTTCGATGCATATTTCCTTCATTTAGATGCTTGTATTCTCGTTACGATTAATATTTCACATTGTTTCGATGCATATTTTCATTGTTTTGATGCTTGTTTTCTCGTTATGATCAACATTTCCTTCTTTTCGATGCATATTACCATCTTTTTTATGCTCATTTTCTCGATATAGTCAACATTTTATTCGTTTCGATGCATATTTCTTCATTTTGATGCACATTTTCTCGTTACAATCAACATTTCCTTCTTTACGATGCATATTTTCATCATTTTGATGCTTGTTTTCTCATTATGATCAACATTTCCTTCTTTTCGATGCATATTTCCTTCATTTTGATGCTCATTTTCTCATGACGATTAACATTTCCTCCTTTTCGATGCATATTTTCATTATTTTGATGATCATTTTCTCGATATGATCAATATTTTCTTCGCTTCGATGCATATTTCCTTCATTTTGATGCAAATTTTCTCGTTACGATCAATATTTCCTTAGTTTCGCCTTCATATTAATGCTCATTTTCTCATTACAATAAACATTACCTTCGTTACGATGCATATTTCATTCATTTTGATGTTTATTTTCTAGTTACGATCAATATTTCCTTCGTTTCGATGCATATTTCCTTCATTTAGACACTCGTTTTCTCGTTACGATCAATATATCATTCGTTTCGATGCATATTTCTATCATTTTGATGCACATTTTCTCATTACGATCAATATTTCCTTCATTTCGATGCATTTTTTTTTATCATTTTTATGATCGTTTTTTCATTATGATCAACATTTCCTTCTTTTCGATGCATATTTCCTTCATTTAGATGCTCATTTTCTCGTTACGATTAACATTTCCCAACGTTTCGATGCATATTTACATCATTTTTATGCTCGTTTTCTCGTCATGATCAACATTTCCTTCTTTTCGATGCAAATGATGTCCATTTTCTCGATATGATCAACTTTTCTTTGTTTCGATGCATATTTCTTTCATTTTGATGCACATTTTCTCATTACGATCAATATTTCCTTAGTTTCGATGCATATTTCCTTTATTTTAATGCTCATTTTCTCATTACAATAAACATTACCTTCATTACGATGCATATTTCCTTTATTTTGATGTTTATTTTCTCGTTATGATCAATATTTCGATAGTTTCGCTGCATATTTTCATCATTTTGATGCTCATTTTCTCATTACGATCAACATTTTCTCGTTACGATCAATATATCATTCGTTTCGATACATATTTCCATCATTTTGATGCACATTTTCTCATTACGATAAATGTTTCCTTCGTTTCGATGTATTTTTTTATCATTTTTAAGCTCGTTTTCTCATTATGATCAACATTTCCTTCTTTTCGATGCATGTTTCCTTCATATAGATGCTCATTTTCTCGTTACGATTAACATTTTCCATTTTTTCGATGGATATTTTCATCATTTTTATGCTCGTTTTTTCATTATGATCAACATTTTCTTCTTTTCGATGCATATTTCCTTCATTTAGATGCTCATTTTCTCGTTACGATTAACATTTACCATCGTTTTGATGCATATTTTCATCATTTTTATGCTCGTTTTCTCGTTATGATCAACATTTCCTTCTTTTCGATGCTTATTTCAATCATTTTTATGCTCATTTTCTTGATATGATCAATATTTTCTTCGTTTCGATGCATATTTCTTTCATTTTGATGCTCATTTTCTCATTAAGATCAATATTTCCTTAGTTTCGATGCATATTTCCTTTATTTTAATGCTCATTTTCTCATTACAATAAACATTACCTTCATTACGATGCATATTTCCTTCATTTTGATGTTTATTTTCTCGTTATTATCAATATTTCCATCGTTTCGACGCATATATCCATCATTTAGATACTCGTTTTCTCGTTGTGATCAATATATCCTTCATTTCGATGCACATTTCCATCATTTTGATGCTCGTTTTCTCGTTACAATCAATATTTCCTTCATTTCAATGCATATTTTCTTCATTTTGTTGCACATTTTCTCGTTACGATCAACATTTCCTTCGTTTCGATGCATATTTTCATAATTTTTATGTTCGTTTTCTCATTATGATCAACATTTCCTTCTTTTCGACGCATATTTCCTTCATTTAGATGTTTGTTTTCTAGTTACAATTAACATTTTCCATCGTTTCGATGCATATTTACATCATTTTGATGCTCATTTTCTCATGATGATCAACATTTCCCTTGTTTTATGCATATTTTCATCATTTTGATGCTCATTTTCTCGATATGATCAAAATTTTCTTCGTTTCGATGCATATTTCCTTCATTTTGATGCACATTTTCTCGTTACGATCAATATTTCTTTAGTTTCGATGCATATTACTTTCATTTTAATGCTCATTTTCTCATTACAATAAACATTACCTTCGTTAAGATGCAAATTTCCTTCATTTTGATGTTCATTTTCAAGTTACGATCAGTATTTCCTTCGTATCGATGCATATTTCCTTCATTTAGATACTCGTTTTCTCGTTACGATCAATATATCCTTCATTTCGATACATATTTCCATCATTTTGATGCTCGTTTTCCCATTACAATCAACATTTCCTTCATTTAGATGCATATTTTCTTCATTTTGATGTTCATTTTCTCGTTACGATCAACATTTCCTTCGTTTCGATGCATATTTCCTTCATTTAAACACTCGTTTTCTCTTTACGATCAATATATCCTTCGTTTTGATGCATATTTCCATCATTTTGATGCTCGTTTTCTCATTACAATCAACATTTCCTTCGTTTCGATGCATATTTTCTTCAATTTGATGTTCATTTTCTCGTTACGATCAACACTTCCTTCATTTCGATGCATATTTCCTTCATATAGATACTCATTTTCTCGTTACGATCAATATATCCATTGTTTCGATGCATATTTCCATCACTTTGATAATGGTTTTCCCATTACAATCAACATTTCTTCCGTTTAGATGCATATTTTCTTCATTTTGATGTTCATTTTCTCGTTATGATCCACATTTTCTTCGTTTCAATACATGTTTCCTTCATTTAGACACTCGTTTTCTCATTACGAATAATATATCCTTCGCATTGATGCATATTTCCATCATTTTGATGCTCGTTTTCTCATTACAATCACCATTTCCTTCGTTTCGATGTCTATTTTCTTCATTTCGATGTTCATTTTCTCGTTACGATCAACATTTCCTTCGTTTCGATGCATATTTCCTTTATATAGATACTCGTATTCTCGTTACGATCAATAAATCCATCGTTAAGATGCATATTTCCATCATTTTGATGCTCGTTTTCACATTACAATCAATATTTCCTTCATTTCGATGCATATTTTCTTCATTTTGATGCACAATTTCTCGTTACGGTCAATATTTCTTTCGTTTCGTTGCATATTTCTTCATTTTGATGCGATTTTCTCGTGACGATCAACACTTCCTTCGTTTCGATGCATATTTCCTTCATTTAGATACTCGTTTTCTCGTTACGACAAATATATCCATCGTTTCTATACATATTTCTATCATTTTGATGCTCGTTTTCTCATTACAATCAACATTTCCTTCATTTCGATGCATATTTTTTTACTTTGATGCACAATTTCTCGTTACGATCAATATTTCTTTCGTTTCGATGCATATTTCTTCATTTTAATGCGATTTTCTCGTTACGATCAACACTTCCTTCTTGTCGATGCATATTTCATTCATTTAGATACTCGTTTTCTCGTTACGACCAATATATCCATCGTTTCTATACATATTTCCATCATTTTGATGCTCGTTTTCTCATTACAATCAATATTTCCTTCGTTTCGATACATATTTTCTTCATTTTGATGTACATTTTCTCGTTACGATCAATATTTCTTTCATTTCGATACATATTTCTTCATTTTGATGCACATTTTCTCGTTACGAACAATATTTTCTTCGTTTCGAATGCATATTTTCAACAATTTTATGCTCGTTTTCTCATTATGATCAACATTTCCTTCTTTTCGATGCATATTTCCTTCATTTAGATGCTTGTTTTCTCGTTACGATTAACATTTCCCATCGTTTCGATGCATATTTTCATCATTTTGATGCTTGTTTTCTCGTTATTATCAACATTTCCTTCTTTTCGATGCATATTTCCATCATTTTGATGCTCATTTTCTCGATATGATCAACATTTTCTTCGTTTCGATGCATATTTCTTCATTTTGATGCACATTTTCTCGTTATGATCAACATTTCATTCTTTTCGATGCATATTTCCATCATTTTGATGCTCATTTTCTCGATATGATCAATATTTTCTTTGTTTCGATGCATATTTCCTTCATTTTGATGCACATTTTCTCGTTACGATCAATATTTCCTTAGTTTCGATGCATATTTCCTTCATTTTAATGCTCATTTTCTCATTACAATAAACATTACCTTCGTTACGATACATATTTCATTCATTTTGATGTTTATTTTCTAGCTAAGATCAATATTTCCTTCGTTTCGATGCATATTTTCTTCATTTATACACTCATTTTCTCGTTACGATCAATATATCCTTCGTTTCGATGCATATTTCTGTCATTTTGATGCTCGTTTTCTCATTACAATCAATATTTCTTTCGTTTCGATGCATATTTTCATCATTTTGATGTTCATTTTCTCGTTACGATCAACATTTCCTTCGTTTCGATGCATATTTCCTTCATTTAGACATTCATTTTCTCGTTAAGATCAATATATCCTTCGTTTCGATGCATATTTGAATCATTTTGATGCTCGTTTTCTCATTACAATCAATATTTCCTTCGTTTCGATGCATATTTTCTTCATTTTGATGTTTATTTTCTCGTTACGATCAACACTTCCTTCGTTTCGATGCATATTTCCTTCATTTAGATAATCGTTTTCTCGTTACGACCAATATATCCATCGTTTCTATACATATTTCCATCATTTTGATGCTCGTTTTCTCATTACAATAAATATTTCCTTCGTTTCGATGCATATTTTCTTCATTTTGATGCACATTTTCTCGTTACGATCAATATTTCTTTCGTTTTGATAAATATTTTTTCATTTTGATGCACATTTTCTCGTTACGAACAACATTTCCTTCGTTTTGATGCATATTTTCATCATTTTTATGCTCTTTTTCTCATTATGATCAACATTTTCTTCTTTTCGATGCATATTTCCTTTATTTTGATGCTCATTTTCACTTTACGATGAACATTTCCTTCGTTTCGATGTATATTTTTTTCATTTTTAAGCTCATTTTCTCATTACAATCAACATTTCCTTCGTTTTGATGCATATTTCCTTAATTTTGATGCTAATTTTCTCGATACGATCATTATTTCGATCGTTTCGCTGCATATTTTCATCATTTTTATGCTTATTTTCTCGTTATGATCAACATTACTTTAATTTCGATGCTTATTTCCTTCTTTAAGATGCTCATTTCCTTGTTACGATCAACATTTTCTTCGTTTCGATGCATATTTCCATCATTTTGATGCTACTTTTCTCGTTAAAATCTACATTTCCTTCGTTTCGATGAATATTTCCTTCATTTTTATGCTCATTTTCTCGTTTCGATGAACATTACCTTTGTTTCGATGCATATTTCCTTCATTTTGAGGTTCATTATCTCGTTACGATCAATATATCCTTCGTTTCGATGAATATTTTCATCATTTTGATGCTCATTTTTCTATTACAATCAACATATCCTTCGTTTCGATGCATATTTTCTTCATTTTGATGCACATTTTCTCGTAACGATCAATATTTCTTTCGTTTCGATGCATATTTCTTTATTTTGATGCACATTTTCTCGTTACGATCAATATTTCCTTCGTTTCGATGCATATTTTCATCATTTTTATGCTCGTTTTCTCTTTATGATCAACATTTCCTTCTTTTCGATGCATATTTCCATCATTTTGAAGCTCATTTTCTCATGACGATCAACATTTCCTCCGTTTCGATGCATATTTTCATTATTTTGATGCTCATTTTCTCGATATGATCAATATTTTCTTCGTTTTGATGCATATTTCCTTCATTTAGATGCAAATTTTCTCGTTACGATCAATATTTCCTTAGTTTCGCCTTCATATTAATGCTCATTTTCTCATTACAATAAACATTACCTTCGTTACGATGCATATTTCATTCATTTTGATGTTCATTTTCTAGTTACGATCAATATTTCCTTCGTTTTGATGCATATTTCAATTATTTAGACACTCGTTTTCTCGTTACGATCAATATATCATTCCTTTCGATGCATATTTCCATCATTTTGATGCTCATTTTCTCATTACGATCAACATTTTCTCGTTACGATCAATATTTCCTTCGTTTCGATGCATATTTTTATCATTTTGATGCTCGTTTTCTCGTTATGATCAACATTTCCTCGTTACAATCAACATTTCCTTCATTTCGTTGCATATTTTTATCATTTTGATGCTCGTTTTCTCGTTATGATCAACATTTCCTTCTTTTCGATGCATATTTCCTTCATTTTGATGCTCATTTTCTCATGACGATCAACATTTCCTCCGTTTTGATGCATATTTTCGTCATTTTGATGCTCATTTTCTCGATATGATCAACATTTTCTTCGTTTCGATGCATATTTCCTTCATTTTGATGCACATTTTCTCGTTACGATCAATATTTCTTTAGTTTCGATGCATATTACTTTCATTTTAATGCTCATTTTCTCATTACAATGAACATTACCTTCGTTAAGATGCAAATTTCCTTCATTTTTATGTTCATTTTCTAGTTACGATCAGTATTTCCTTCGTATCGATGCATATTTCCTTCATTTAGATACTCGTTTTCTCGTTACCATCAATATATCCTTCATTTCGATACATATTTCCATCATTTTGATGCTCGTATTCCCATTACAATCAACATTTCCTTCATTTAGATGCATATTTTCTTCATTTTGATGTTCATTTTTTCGTTACGATCAACATTTCCTTCGTTTCGATGCATATTTCCTTCGTTTCGATGCATATTTCCTTCATTTAAACACTCGTTTTCTCTTTACGATCAATATATCCTTCGTTTCGATGCATATTTCCATCATTTTGATGCTCGTTTTCTCATTACAATCAACATTTCCTTCGTTTCGATGCATATTTTCTTCAATTTGATGTTCATTTTCTCGTTACGATCAACACTTCCTTCATTTCGATGCATATTTCCTTCATTTAGATACTCATTTTCTCGTTACGATCAATATATCCATTGTTTCGATGCATATTTCCATCACTTTGATAATCGTTTTCCCATTACAATCAACATTTCTTTCGTTTAGATTCATATTTTCTTCATTTTGATGTTCATTTTCTCGTTATGATCCACATTTCCTTCGTTTCAATGCTTATTTCCTTCATTTATACACTCGTTTTCTCATTACGAATAATATATCCTTCGTTTTGATGCATATTTCCATCATTTTGATGCTCGTTTTCTCATTACAATCAACATTTCCTTCGTTTCGATGCCTATTTTCTTCATTTTGATGTTCATTTTCTCATTACGATCAACATTTCCTTCGTTTCGATGCATATTTCCTTCATTTAGATACTCGTTTTCTCGTTACGATCAATAAATCCATCGTTAAGATGCATATTTCCATCATTTTGATGCTCGTTTTCACATTACAATCAATATTTCCTTCATTTCGATGCATATTTTCTTCAATTTGATGCACAATTTCTCGTTATGATCAATATTTCTTTCGTTTCGTTGCATATTTCTTCATTTTGATGCGATTTTCTCGTGACGATCAACACTTACTTCGTTTCGATGCATATTTCCTTTATTTAGATACTCGTTTTCTCGTTATGAACAATATATCCATCGTTTCTATACATATTTCCATCATTTTGATGCTTGTTTTCTCATTACAATAAATATTTTCTTCGTTTCGATGCATATTTTCTTCATTTTGATACACATTTTCTCGTTACGATCAATATTTCATTCGTTTCGATGCATATTTCTTCATTTTGATGCGATTTTCTCGTTACTATCAACACTTCCTTCTTGCCGATGCATATTTCCTTCATTTAGATACTCATTTTCTCGTTACGACCAATATATCCATCGTTTCTATACATATTTCCATCATTTTGATGCTCGTTTTCTCATTACAATCAATATTTCCTTCGTTTCGATACATATTTTCTTCATTTTAATGCACATTTTCTCGTTACGATCAATATTTCTTTCGTTTCGATACATATTTCTTCATTTTGATGCACATTTTCTCGTTACGAACAATATTTTCTTCGTTTCGAATGCATATTTTCATCATTTTTATGCTCGTTTTCTCATTATGATCAACATTTCCTTCTTTTCGATGCATATTTCCTTCATTTAGATTATAATATCTTAGTTCAACTAGATTTTTTTTAGAAAGCCCAAAACCTATTTATTTATTTTTATAGCCCAAAAGGCCAGCCCAATTAAGCCCAACTAGATTTTTTTTAGAAACCCCAAAACCTATTTATTTATTTTTATAGCCCAAAAGGTCAGTCCAATTAAGTCCAACTAGATTTTTTTAGAAAGCCCAAACTTATTTATTTATTTTGTGGCCCAAAGTTTCAGCCCACTTAAATGGCCTGATATATAATTAGTAAGGCTAAAGTTAAAAAAAAAAGAGAGAAGAACGGGAGAAGAAAAGAAAAAGAGGGGAAAGAAGAGAGTGAAGAGGAGAAACCCTTGTTGATCAAATTCTCCCTTACAACCCTCATCCTAGGTGGTTTCTAAGTTGTTTTGAGGTAAGTGGTGTGTGAATTAAGCTTCCTTCTTCCATGATTTTGTAATTTTGTGGGGTTTTTCTTTTTGGTATGTGGGTAATTTGCAGACTGTTCGAACTGATTTTGACATAGCTATTGCCCTCGAAACTTTGCAAACTTAATCTCTGTACGTAGCTGACTCGTTAGATTTCCGTAGCCACTTGAAACGCCTCAATCTGATTATTCTACAATTAGTTATGATTTTTCTCGTAAACTGCCGCTAGCTGGAAAATTTCAGAATTTTTATGTCGAATTCAAACTTATTTTCTATCGTTTTGTTTAGTTAATGTATTGAAACGGGTTATGTGAGATTGGGAACTGATGTTAAGGATTTACATACCATTTTTATTTAATATCGACTCGTTCGAACTCAATTAGGATTTGTTTTTAGCAATGAAAGAGATGTTACCGCTAATAGTTAGTTATATTTAATTTGTCTTTAATTGCTCATCTCCTTTCTAGGTAAAGAACCATCGACGAAGGGCAAGGGACCGACTTCAGATTCCAGAGAGAGTTAATCACTTCCTTGTGAGTTGATAATTCGGGAACGCCTTCTCTTGTGGGAAGTGTGGACCCTCGATAAATGTGCATTTATTTTAGTTTTAGTTAATTGATAAGAAAATTATTTGGTATTGTGTTATGTGGTAAAGAGCCTGATTGGCTCGATTGCTCTGGTTAGAGTCATGTTAGCCATTTTATGAGTATTATTAATTTCTGGTTATTCTTGTGTGCCAATTAAGACTCTAACTTGAGTCGTTATTCATCTTATGATGCACATGCATATGTATGTCTGGTACCAAGGTTAAGTAGCCCGAATTGGTCACGGTTCGGGTGAGTTGGAGCGACATTGGTTAAGTAGCCCGAATTGTCGCGGTTCAGGTGAGTTAGAGTGACAACCAAGTTGCCCGGGATTGGCAAACCCGGGTGAGTTAGATCTAACGGGGCACCGGTCCATTTGCCAAATACTGATACTCTGGAGGGTGATCGTTAGATGGATTAGTCTATTATAGACTCAGTCAACGTCACCGGTGTGGGACATGCATGTCATATATGTTTATATGTTTGATCATTTCAAGTATTCACGTCGATATTGAATTGTGAACTTTAGCAATTGGCGTGTTGAGAAAGAATATTAATGTGCATTTTATCTAGAGTAACGGTGATGGGCTTGGACTGTCTCTCGACGGAGAGCTCAGTTCGAGGAGGATATTGACTACCCACGCGTCTTTTATGTGATAACATGTTGTTTGAACTAATTGTGTTATTCGTAAATGTGCACTAAGGTTTTTATTTTCATTAATATGTACACTGAGTGAGAATAGTTATTGTGGGACGAAATGTTGGATTTTATGTTATGAACCGCGAGTGGGAATACATGCTTCGTATAAGGGTCGGGGTGACCAGCTTATCACCTCACTGAGCTAGTGGTTTTGCTCACCCCCATCATTCTTTCCTTTTCAGGCTGTTGATATCATTTTGGTTGGAGGTTTTCCTATCGTTTGCTCGTCATCCAATCAGTGTTTTGGGTACTTTATCTTTTATGTAAATTGACGGATTCATTGGCAAATTGTATAGTTTATTTATTGGTGACCCCCTTGATGTTTCTTTTTGGTACTCTCGCGATGTTATATCTTTCATGTATATTTTCTTTAAACTAAGTTACACCGTTGTATTTTGTACCTTTGTAAATCCTTGTTGATACTTTATGAGATGATGTCCTCGGGTTGTACCCGTTGTTATCGGTTGTTCAGTTCTACAGGTACTTGATAGCAAGCCTTACGTTTTCTATAAATTTTGTGGAGTGGAGTGCACCCATTCCGCGAAATTTATGGTTAACATGGCGGTTGTCGCGTTCTGTCTGGGGTTGGGGCGTGACATAGATGCTTGTTTTCTCGTTACGATTAACATTTCCCATCGTTTCGATGCATATTTTCATCATTTTGATGCTTGTTTTCTCGTTATGATCAACATTTCATTCTTTTCGATGCATATTTCCATCATTTTGATGCTCATTTTCTCGATATGATCAACATTTTCTTCGTTTCGATGCATATTACTTCATTTTGATGCACATTTTCTCGTTATGATCAACATTTAATTCTTTTCGATGCATATTTCCATCATTTTGATGCTCATTTTCTCGATATGATCAACATTTTCTTAGTTTCGATGCATATTTCCTTCATTTTGATGCACATTTTCTCGTTACGATCAATATTTCCTTAGTTTCGATGCATATTTCCTTCATTTTAATGCTCATTTTCTCATTACAATAAACATTACCTTCGTTACGATACATATTTCATTCATTTTGATGTTCATTTTCTAGCTACGATCAATATTTCCTTCGTTTCGATGCATATTTTCTTCATTTATACACTCATTTTCTCGTTACGATCAATATATCCTTCGTTTCGAAGCATATTTCAATCATTTTGATGCTCGTTTTCTCATTACAATCAATATTTCCTTCGTTTCGATGCATATTTTCTTCATTTTGATGTTCATTTTCTCGTTACGATCAACACTTCCTTCGTTTCGATGCATATTTCCTTCATTTAGATACTCGTTTTCTTGTTACGACCAATATATCCATCGTTTCTATACATATTTCCATCATTTTGATGCTCGTTTTCTCATTACAATAAATATTTCCTTCGTTTCGATGCATATTTTCTTCATTTTGATGCACATTTTCTCGTTACGATCAATATTTCTTTCGTTTCGATACATATTTTTTCATTTTGATGCACATTTTCTCGTTACGAACAACATTTCCTTCGTTTTGATGCATATTTTCATCATTTTTATACTCTTTTTCTCATTATGATCAACATTTCCTTCATTTCGATGCATATTTCCTTTATTTTGATGCTCATTTTCACTTTACGATGAACATTTCCTTCGTTTTGATGTATATTTCTTTCATTTTTAAGCTCATTTTCTCATTACAATCAACACTTCCTTCGTTTTGATGCATATTTCCTTAATTTTGATGCTAATTTTCTCGATACGATCATTATTTCGATCGTTTCGCTGCATATTTTCATCATTTTTATACTTATTTTCTCGTTACGATCAACATTACTTTCGTTCGATGCTTATTTCCTTCTTTAAGATGCTTGTTTCCTTGTTACGATCAAGATTTTCTTCGTTTCGATGCATATTTCCATCATTTTGATGCTACTTTTCTCGTTAAAATCTACATTTCCTTCGTTTCGACGAATATTTCCTTCATTTTTATGCTCATTTTCTCGTTTCGATGAACATTACCTTTGTTTCGATGCATATTTCCTTCATTTTGAGGTTCATTTTATCGTTACGATCAATATATCCTTCGTTTCGATGTATATTTCCATCATTTTGATGCTCATTTTTCAATTAAAATCAACATATCCTTCGTTTCGATGCATATTTTCTTCATTTTGATGCACATTTTCTCGTTACAATCAATATTTCTTTCGTTTCGATGCATATTTCTTTATTTTGATGCACATTTTCTCGTTACGATCAATATTTCCTTCGTTTCGATGCATATTTTCATCATTTTTATGCTCGTTTTCTCATTATGATCAACATTTCTTTCTGTTCGATGCATATTTCCTTCATTTTGAAGCTCATTTTCTCATGACGATCAACATTTCCTCCGTTTCGATGCATATTTTCATTATTTTGATTATCATTTTCTCGATATGATCAATATTTTCTTCGTTTCGATGCATATTTCCTTCATTTAGATGCAAATTTTCTCGTTACGATCAATATTTCCTTAGTTTCGCCTTCATATTAATGCTCATTTTCTCATTACAATAAACATTACCTTCGTTACGATGCATATTTCATTCATTTTGATGTTCATTTTCTAGTTACGATCAATATTTCATTCGTTTCGATGCATATTTCAATTATTTAGACACTCGTTTTCTCGTTACGATCAATATATCATTCCTTTCGATGCATATTTCCATCATTTTGATGCTCATTTTCTCATTACGATCAACATTTTCTCGTTACGATCAATATTTCCTTCGTTTCGATGCATATTTTTATCATTTTGATGCTCGTTTTCTCGTTATGATCAACATTTCCTCGTTACAATCAACATTTCCTTCATTTGATTGCATATTTTTATCATTTTGATGCTCGTTTTCTTGTTATGATCAACATTTCCTTCTTTTCGATGCATATTTCCTTCATTTTGATGCTCATTTTCTCATGACGATCAACATTTCCTCCGTTTTGATGCATATTTTCATCATTTTGATGCTCATTTTCTCGATATGATCAACATTTTCTTCGTTTCGATGCATATTTCCTTCATTTTGATGCACATTTTCTCGTTACGATAAATATTTCTTTAGTTTCGATGCATATTATTTTCATTTTAATGCTCATTTTCTCATTTTGATGCTCATTTTCTCGATATGATCATTATTTTCTTTGTTTCGATGCATATTTCCATCATTTTGATGCATATTTTCTCGTTACGATCAACATTTCCTTCGTTTCGATGCATATTTTCATCATTTTGATGCTCGTTTTCTCGTTATGAACAACATTTCCTTCTTTTCGATGCATATTTCCTTCATTTTGATGCTCATTTTCTCATGACGATCAACATTTCCCCAGTTTCTATGCATATTTCCATCATTTTGTTGCTCATTTTCTCGATATGATCAATATTTTCTTCGTTTCGATGCATATTTCTTCGTTTTGATGCTCATTTTCTAGTTACAATCAATATTTCCTTCGTTTTGATGCATATTTCTTCGTTTTGATGCTCATTTTCTCGTTACAATCAATATTTCCTTCGTTTTGATGCATATTTCCTTCATTTAGATGCTCATTTTCTCGTTACGATCAACATTTCCCATTGTTTCGATGCATATTTTCATCATTTTGATGCTCGTTTTCTCGTTATTATTAATATTTCCTTCTTTTCGATGCATATTTCAATCATTTTGATGCTCATTTTCTCGATATGATCAATATTTTCTACGTTTCGATGCATATTTCCATCATTTTAAAGCATATTTTCTCGTTACGATCAACATTTCCTTCGTTTCGATGCATATTTTCATCATTTTGATGCTCGTTTTCTCGTTATGATCAACATTTCCTTCTTTTCGATGCATATTTCCTTCATTTTGATGCTCATTTTCTCATGACGTTCAACATTTCCCTAGTTTCGATGCATATTTCCATCATTTTGATGCTCATTTTCTCGATATGATCAACATTTTCTTTGTTTCTATGCATATTTCTTCGTTTTGATGTTAATTTTCTCGTTACAATTAACATTTCCTTCGTTTCGATGCATATTTCTTCGTTTTGATGCTCATTTTCTCGTTACAATCAACATTTTCTTCGTTTCGATGCATATTTCCATCATTTAGATGCTCGTTTTTTCGTTATGATCAACATTTCCTTCTTTTCGATGCATATTTCCATTATTTTGATGCTCGTTTTCTCGTTACGATCAACATTTCCTTCTTTTCGATGCATATTTTAATTATTTTGATGCTCATTTTCTCGATATGATCAACATTTTCTTCGTTTCGATGCATATTTTCCGACATTTTGATGCATATTTTTTCGTTACGATCAACATTTCCTTCGTTTCGATGCATATTTTCATCATTTTGATGCTCGTTTTCTCGTTATGATCAACATTTCCTTCTTTTCGATTCCTATTTCCATTATTTTGATGCTCGTTTTCTCGTTATGTGATACATTTCCTTCTTTTCGATGCATATTTCCATTATTTTGATGCTCGTTTTCTCGTTACGATCAACATTTCTTTCTTTTCGATGCATATTTCCATTATTTTGATGCTCATTTTCTCGATATGATCAACATTTTCTTCGTTTCGATGCATATTTCTTCATTTAGATGCTCATTTTCTCGTTACGATCAACATTTCCCATTGTTTCGATGCATATTTTCATCATTTTGATGCTCGTTTTCTCGTTATTATCAATATTTCCTTCTTTTCGATGCATATTTCAATCATTTTGATGCTCATTTTCTCGATATGATCAACATTTTCTACATTTCGATGCATATTTCCATCATTTTAATGCATATTTTCTCGTTACGATCAACATTTCCTTCGTTTCGATGCATATTTTCATCATTTTGATGCTCATTTTCTCGTTATGATCAACATTTCCTTCTTTTCGATGCATATTTCAATAATTTTGATGCTCATTTTCTCGATATGATCAATATTTTCTTCGTTTCGATGCATATTTCCATCATTTTGATGCATATTTTCTCGTTACGATCAACATTTCTTTCGTTTCGATGCATATTTTCATCATTTTGATGCTCGTTTTCTCGTTATGATCAACATTTCCTTCTTTTCGATGCATATTTCCTTCATTTTGATGCTCATTTTCTCATGACGATCAACGTTTTCCCAGTTTCGATGCATATTTCCATCATTTTGATGCTCATTTTCTCGATATGATCAACATTTTCTTTGTTTCGATTCATATTTCTTCGTTTTGAAGCTCATTTTCTCGTTACAATTAACATTTCCTTCGTTTCGATGCATATTTCTTCGTTTTGATGCCCATTTTCTCGTTACAATCAACATTTTCTTCGTTACGATCAATATTTCCATCATTTAGATGCTCATTTTCTCGTTACGATCAACATTTTCCATTGTTTCGATGCATATTTTCATCATTTTGACGCTTGTTTTCTCGTTATGATCAACATTTCCTTCATTTCGATGCAAATTTCAATCATTTTGATGCTCATTTTCTCAATATGATCAATATTTTCTTCATTTCGATGCATATTTCCATCATTTTGATGCTCAATTTCTCGATATGATCAACATTTTCTTTGTTTCTATGCATATTTCTTCGTTTTGATGTTAATTTTCTCGTTACAATTAACATTTCCTTCGTTTCGATGCATATTTCTTCGTTTTGATGCTCATTTTCTCGTTACAATTAACATTTCCTTCGTTTCGATGCATATTTCTTCGTTTTGATGCTCATTTTCTCGTTACAATCAACATTTTCTTCTTTCCATGCATATTTCCATCATTTAGATGCTCATTTTCTCGTTACGATCAACATTTTCCATCGTTTCGATGCATATTTCCTTCATT
>CM043004.1:351993-420227 GCA_023678885.1 Pogostemon cablin | reverse complement strand
TTCGTTTTGATGCGTATTTCCATAATTTTGATGCTTATTTTCTCGTTACGATCATTTTTTTCCTTCGTTTCGATGCATATTTTCATCATTTTGATGTATATTTTCTCGTTACGATCAACATTTTCTCCGTTTCGATGCATATTTTCATCATTTTGATGCTTATTTACTCATTACGATCAACATTTCCTTCGTTTCAATGCATATTTTCTTTGTTTTGATATTCATTTTCTCGTTACGATCAACATTTCCTTTGTTTTGATGCATATTTCCTTCATTTAGATGCTCGTTTTCTCATTACGATCAATATTTCCCATCGTTTCGTTGCATATTTTCATCATTTTGATTCTCGTTTTCTCGTTTTGATCAATATTTACATCATTTTGATGCTCATTTTCTCGATATGATCAACATTTTCTTCTTTTCGATGCATATTTCTATCATTTTGATTCTCATTTTCTCGATATGATCAACATTTTCTTCGTTTCTTCATTTTGATGCACATTTTCTCGTTACGATCAAAATTTCCTTCATTTCGATGCATATTTTCATCATTTTTATGCTCGTTTCTCATTATGATCAGCATTTCCTTCTTTTCGATGCATATTTTCTTCATTTTGATGATCATTTTCACTTTACGATGAACATTTCCTTCGTTTCAATGCATATTTCCTTCATTTTAAATCTCATTTTCTCATTACAATCAACATTTCCTTCATTTTGAACCATATTTCCATAATTTTTATGCTCATTTTCACTTTACGATGAACATTTCCTTCGTTTCGATGCATATTTCCTTCATTTTAAAGCTCATTTTCTAATTACAATCAACATTTCCTTCGTTTTGATGCATATTTCCATAATTTTGAGGCTTATTTTCTCGTTACAATCATTCTTTCCTTCGTTTCGATGCATATTTTCATCATTTTGATGTTTATTTTCTCGTTACGATCAACATTTTTTCCGTTTTGATGCATATTTTTCGTCATTTTGATGCTTATTTTCTCGTTACGATCAATATTTCCTTCGTTTCAATGCATATTTCCTTTGTTTTGATGCTCATTTTCTCGTTACAATCAACATTTCCTTTGTTTCGATGCATATTTCCTTCATTTAGATGCTCGTTTTCTTGTCACGATCAACATTTCCCATCGTTTCGATGCATATTTTCATCATTTTGATGCTCGTTTTCTAGTTATGATCAACATGTCCTTCTTTTCAATGCATATTTACATCATTTTGGTGCTCATTTTCTCGATATGATCAACATTTTCTTCTTTTCGATGCATATTTCTATCATTTTGATTCTCCATTTCTCGTATGATCAACATTTTCATCGTCTCGATGCATATTTCTTCATTTTTATGCACATTTTCTCGTTACGATCAACATTTCCTTCATTTCGGTGCATATTTTCATCATTTTTATGCTCATTTCTCGTAATGATCAACATTTCCTTCTTTTCGATGCATATTTTCTTCATTTTGATGATCATTTTCACTTTACGATGAACATTTCCTTCGTTTCAATGCATATTTCCTTCCTTTTAAATCTCATTTTCTCATTACAATCAACATTTCCTTCATTTTGATGCATATTTCCATAATTTTGATGCTCATTTTCACTTTACGATAAACATTTCCTTCGTTTCAATGCATATTTCCTTCATTTTAAATCTCATTTTCTCAATACAATCAACATTTCCTTCATTTTGATGCATATTTCCATAATTTTGATGCTCATTTTCACTTTACGATGAACATTTCCTTCGTTTCGATGCATATTTCCTTCATTTTAAAGCTCATTTTCTCATTACAATCAACATTTCCTTCGTTTTGATGCATATTTCCATAATTTTGATGCTTATTTTCTCGTTACGATCATTATTTCGTTCGCTTCGATACATATTTTCATCATTTTGATGTTTATTTTCTCATTACGATCAACATTTTTTCCGTTTCGATGCATATTTTTCGTCATTTTAATGCTTATTATCTCGTTACGATCAATATTTCCTTTGTTTCAATCCATATTTCCTTTGTTTTGATGTTCATTTTCTCGTTACGATCAACATTTCCTTCGTTTCGATGCATATTTCCTTCATTTAGATGCTCGTTTTCTCATTACGATCAATAATTCCCATCGTTTCGTTGCATATTTTCATCATTTTGAAGCTCGTTTTCTCGTTTTGATCAATATTTCCTTCTTTTCGATGCATATATACATCATTTTGATGCTCATTTTCTAGATATGATCAACATTTTCATCTTTTTGATGCATATTTCTATCATTTTGATTCTCATTTTCTCGATATGATCAGCATTTTCTTCGTCTCGATGCATATTTCTTCATTTTGATGCACATTTTCTCGTTACGATCAAAATTTCCTTCATTTCGATGCATATTTTCATCATTTTTATGCTCGTTTCTCGTTATGATCAACATTTCCTTCTTTTCGATGAATATTTTCTTCATTTTGATGATCATTTTTACTTTACGATGAACATTTCCTTCGTTTCAATGCATATTTCCTTCCTTTTAAATCTCATTTTCTCATTACAATCAACATTTCCTTCATTTTGATGCATATTTCCATAATTTTTATGCTCATTTTCACTTTACAATGAACATTTCATTCGTTTCGATGCAAATTTCCTTCATTTTAAAGTTCATTATTTAATTACAATCAACATTTCCTTCGTTTTGATACATATTTCCATAATTTTGATGCTTATTTTCTCGTTACGATCATTATTTCCTTCGTTTCGATGTATATTTTCATCATTTTGAAGTTTATTTTCTCGTTACAATCAACATTTTCTTCGTTTTGATGCTTATTTTCTCGTTACGATCAACATTTCCTTTGTTTCAATGCATATTTCTTTTAAATCTCATTTTCTCATTACAATCAACATTTCCTTCGTTTTGATGCATATTTCTATAATTTTGATGCTTATTTTCTCGTTACGATCATTATTTCCTTCGTTTCGATGCATATTTTCATCATTTTGATGTTTATTTTCTCGTTACGATCAACATTTTCTCCGTTCGATGCATATTTTCATCATTTTGATGATTATTTTCTTGTTACGATCAATATTTCCTACGTTTCAATGCATATTTCCTTTGTTTTGATGCTCATTTTCTCGTTACGATCAACAATTCCTTCGTTTCGATGCATATTTCCTTAATTTAGATGCTCGTTTTCTCATTACGATCAATATTTCAATCGTTTCGATGCATATTTTCATCATTTTGATGCTCGTTTTCTCGTTATGATCAACATTTCCTTATTTTCGATGCATATTTACATCATTTTTACGAATATTTTCTCATTACGATCAATATTTTTTCCGTTTCGATGCATATTTTTCGTTATTTTGACGCTTATTTTCTCATTACGATCAATATTTCCTTCGTTTCAATACATATTTCCTTCATTTAAATGCTCGTTTTCTCGTTACGATCAACATTTCCCATCGTTTCGATGCATATTTTCATTATTTTGATGCTCGTTTTCTCGTTATGATCAACATTTCCTTCTTTTCGATGCATATTTACATAATTTTGATGCTCATTTTCTCGATATGATCAACATTTTCTTCTTTTCGATGCATATTTCTATCATTTTGATTCTCATTGTCTCAATATGATCAACATTTTCTTCGTCTCGATGCATATTTTTTCATTTTGATGCACATTTTCACGTTACGATCAACATTTCCCCTATTTCGATGCATATTTTCATCATTTTTATTCTCGTTTTTTTGTTATGATCAACATTTCCTTCTTTTCGATGTATATTTTCTTCATTTTGATGTTCATTTTCACTTTACGGTGAACATTTCCTTCGTTTCAAAGCATATTTCCTTCATTTTAAATCTCATTTTCTCATTACAATCAACATTTCCTTCATTTTGATGCATATTTCCATAATTGTGATGCTCATTCTCACTTTAAGATGAATATTTCCTTCGTTTGATGCATATTTCCTTAATTTTAAAGCTCATTTTCTCATTACAATCAACATTTCCTTCGTTTTGATGCATATTTTCATAATTTTGATGTTTATTTTCTCGTTACGATCATTATTTCCTTCGTTTCGATGCATATTTTCAACATTTTGATATTTATTTTCTCGTTACGATCAACATTTTCTCTGTTTCGATGCATATTTTCATCATTTTGATGCTTATTTTCTCGTTACGAACAACATTTCCTTCGTGTCAATGCATATTTCCTTTATTTTGATGCTCATTTTCTCGTTACGATCACATTTCCTTCGTTTTGAGACATATTTCCTTAATTTAGATGCTCATTTTCTCATTACGACCAATATTTCCCATCGTTTCGATGCATTTTTCATCATTTTGATGTTCGTTTTCCTGTTATGATCAAAATTTCCTTCTTTTCGAGGTATATTAACATCATTTTGATGCTCATTTTCTCGATATGATCAACATTTTCTTCTTTTCGATGCTTATTTCTATCATTTTGAATCTCATTTTCTCGATATGATCAACATTTTCTTCGTCTCGATACATATTTCTTCATTTTGATGCACATTTTCTCGTTACGATCACATTTCCTTCGTTTCGATGCATATTTCCTTCATTTTAAAGCTCATTTTCTCATTACAATCAACATTTCCTTCGTTTTGATGCATATTTCCATAATTTTGATGCTTTTTTTCTCGTTACGATCATTATTTCCTTCGCTTTGATACATATTTTCATCATTTTGATGTTTATTTTCTCGTAACGATCAACATTTTTTCCGTTTCGATGCATATTTTTCGTCATTTTAATGCTTATTATCTCGTTACGATCAATATTTCCTTTGTTTCAATCCATATTTCCTTTGTTTTGATGTTCATTTTCTCGTTACGATCAACATTTCCTTCGTTTCGATGCATATTTCCTTCATTTAGATGCTCGTTTTCTCATTACGATCAATAATTCCCATCGTTTCGTTGCATATTTTCATCATTTTGAAGCTCGTTTTCTCGTTTTGATCAATATTTCCTTCTTTTCGATGCATATATACATCATTTTGATGCTCATTTTCTAGATATGATCAACATTTTCATCTTTTTGATGCATATTTCTATCATTTTGATTCTCATTTTCTCGATATGATCAGCATTTTCTTCGTCTCGATGCATATTTCTTCATTTTGATGCACATTTTCTCGTTACGATCAAAATTTCCTTCATTTCGATGCATATTTTCATCATTTTTATGCTCGTTTCTCGTTATGATCAACATTTCCTTCTTTTCGATGAATATTTTCTTCATTTTGATGATCATTTTTACTTTACGATGAACATTTCCTTCGTTTCAATGCATATTTCCTTCCTTTTAAATCTCATTTTCTCATTACAATCAACATTTCCTTCATTTTGATGCATATTTCCATAATTTTTATGCTCATTTTCACTTTACAATGAACATTTCATTCGTTTCGATGCAAATTTCCTTCATTTTAAAGTTCATTATTTAATTACAATCAACATTTCCTTCGTTTTGATACATATTTCCATAATTTTGATGCTTATTTTCTCGTTACGATCATTATTTCCTTCGTTTCGATGTATATTTTCATCATTTTGAAGTTTATTTTCTCGTTACAATCAACATTTTCTTCGTTTTGATGCTTATTTTCTCGTTACGATCAACATTTCCTTTGTTTCAATGCATATTTCTTTTAAATCTCATTTTCTCATTACAATCAACATTTCCTTCGTTTTGATGCATATTTCTATAATTTTGATGCTTATTTTCTCGTTACGATCATTATTTCCTTCGTTTCGATGCATATTTTCATCATTTTGATGTTTATTTTCTCGTTACGATCAACATTTTCTCCGTTCGATGCATATTTTCATCATTTTGATGATTATTTTCTTGTTACGATCAATATTTCCTACGTTTCAATGCATATTTCCTTTGTTTTGATGCTCATTTTCTCGTTACGATCAACAATTCCTTCGTTTCGATGCATATTTCCTTAATTTAGATGCTCGTTTTCTCATTACGATCAATATTTCAATCGTTTCGATGCATATTTTCATCATTTTGATGCTCGTTTTCTCGTTATGATCAACATTTCCTTATTTTCGATGCATATTTACATCATTTTTACGAATATTTTCTCATTACGATCAATATTTTTTCCGTTTCGATGCATATTTTTCGTTATTTTGACGCTTATTTTCTCATTACGATCAATATTTCCTTCGTTTCAATACATATTTCCTTCATTTAAATGCTCGTTTTCTCGTTACGATCAACATTTCCCATCGTTTCGATGCATATTTTCATTATTTTGATGCTCGTTTTCTCGTTATGATCAACATTTCCTTCTTTTCGATGCATATTTACATAATTTTGATGCTCATTTTCTCGATATGATCAACATTTTCTTCTTTTCGATGCATATTTCTATCATTTTGATTCTCATTGTCTCAATATGATCAACATTTTCTTCGTCTCGATGCATATTTTTTCATTTTGATGCACATTTTCACGTTACGATCAACATTTCCCCTATTTCGATGCATATTTTCATCATTTTTATTCTCGTTTTTTTGTTATGATCAACATTTCCTTCTTTTCGATGTATATTTTCTTCATTTTGATGTTCATTTTCACTTTACGGTGAACATTTCCTTCGTTTCAAAGCATATTTCCTTCATTTTAAATCTCATTTTCTCATTACAATCAACATTTCCTTCATTTTGATGCATATTTCCATAATTGTGATGCTCATTCTCACTTTAAGATGAATATTTCCTTCGTTTGATGCATATTTCCTTAATTTTAAAGCTCATTTTCTCATTACAATCAACATTTCCTTCGTTTTGATGCATATTTTCATAATTTTGATGTTTATTTTCTCGTTACGATCATTATTTCCTTCGTTTCGATGCATATTTTCAACATTTTGATATTTATTTTCTCGTTACGATCAACATTTTCTCTGTTTCGATGCATATTTTCATCATTTTGATGCTTATTTTCTCGTTACGAACAACATTTCCTTCGTGTCAATGCATATTTCCTTTATTTTGATGCTCATTTTCTCGTTACGATCACATTTCCTTCGTTTTGAGACATATTTCCTTAATTTAGATGCTCATTTTCTCATTACGACCAATATTTCCCATCGTTTCGATGCATTTTTCATCATTTTGATGTTCGTTTTCCTGTTATGATCAACATTTCCTTCTTTTCGAGGTATATTAACATCATTTTGATGCTCATTTTCTCGATATGATCAACATTTTCTTCTTTTCGATGCTTATTTCTATCATTTTGAATCTCATTTTCTCGATATGATCAACATTTTCTTCGTCTCGATACATATTTCTTCATTTTGATGCACATTTTCTCGTTACGATCAACATTTCCTTCATTTTGATGCATATTTTCATCATTTTTGTGCTCATTGTTTTGTTATGATCAACATTTCCTTCTTTCCGATGTATATTTTCTTCATTTTGATGCTCATTTTCACTTTACGGTGAACATTTCCTTCATTTCAATGCATATTTCCTTCATTTTAAATCTCATTTTCTCATTACAATCAACATTTCCTTAATTTTGATGCATATTTCAATAATTTTAATGCTCATTTTCACTTTACGATGAACATTTCTATCGTTTCGATGCATATTTCCTTTATTTTAAAGCTTATTTTCTCATTACAATCAACATTTCCTTCGTTTTGATGCATATTTCTATAATTTTGATTCTTATTTTCTCGTTACGATCATTATTTACTTCGTTTCGATGCATATTTTCATCATTTTGATGTTTATTTTCTCGTTACGATCAAAATTTTCTCCGTTCGATGCATATTTTCATCATTTTGATGATTATTTTCTCGTTACGATCAATATTTCATTCGTTTCAATGCATATTTCCTTTGTTTTGATGCTCATTTTCTCGTTACGGTCAACAATTCCTTCGTTTCGATGCATATTTCCTTAATTTAGATGCTCGTTTCTCATTACGATCAATATTTCCCATCGTTTCGATGCATATTTTCATCATTTTGATGCTCGTTTTCTCGTTATGATCAACATTTCCTTATTTTCGATGCATATTTACATCATTTTGATGCTCATTTTCTCGATATGATCAACATTTTCTTCTTTTCGACGCATATTTCTATGATTTTAATTCTCCGATTCTCGATATGATCAACATTTTCTTCGTCTCGATGCATATTTCTTCATTTTGATGCACATTTTCTCTTTACGATCAACATTTCCTTCATTTCGATGCATATTTTCATCATTTTTAAGCTCGTTTCTCGTAATGATCAACATTTTCTTCTTTTCGATACATATTTTCTTCATTTTGATGATCATTTTGATGATCATTTTCACTTTACGATGAACATTTCCTTCGTTTCAATGCATATTTCCTTCCTTTTAAATCTCATTTTCTCATTACAATCAACATTTCCTTCGTTTTGAAGCGTATTTCCATAATTTTGATGCTTATTTTCTCGTTACGATCATTTTTTCCTTCGTTTCGATGCATATTTTCATCATTTTGATGCTTATTTACTCGTTACGATCAACATTTCCTTCGTTTCAATGCATATTTTCTTTGTTTTGATATTCATTTTCTCGTTACGATCAATATTTCCTCCGTTTTGATGCATATTTCCTTCATTTAGATGCTCGTTTTCTCATTACGATCAATATTTCCCATCGTTTCGTTGCATATTTTCATCATTTTGATTCTCGTTTTCTCATTTTGATCAATATTTCCTTCTTTTCGATGCATATTTACATCATTTTGATGCTCATTTTCTCGATATGATCAACATTTTCTTCTTTTCGATGAATATTTCTATCATTTTGATTCTCATTTTCTCGATATGATCAACATTTTCTTCGTTTCTTCATTTTGATGCACATTTTCTCGTTACGATCAACATTTCCTTCATTTCGATGCATATTTTCATCATTTTTATGCTCGTTTCTCATTATGATCAGCATTTCCTTCTTTTCGATGCATATTTTCTTCATTTTGATGATCATTTTCACTTTACGATGAACATTTCCTTCGTTTCAATGCATATTTCCTTCATTTTAAATCTCATTTTCTCATTACAATCAACATTTCCTTCATTTTGAACCATATTTCCATAATTTTTATGCTCATTTTCACTTTACGATGAACATTTCCTTCATTTCGATGCATATTTCCTTCATTTTAAAGCTCATTTTCTAATTACAATCAACATTTCATTCGTTTTGATGCATATTTCCATAATTTTGATGCTTATTTTCTCGTTACAATCATTCTTTCCTTCGTTTCGATGCATATTTTCATCATTTTGATGTTTATTTTCTCGTTACGATCAACATTTTTTCCGTTTCGATGCATATTTTTCGTCATTTTAATGCTTATTATCTCGTTACGATCAATATTTCCTTTGTTTCAATCCATATTTCCTTTGTTTTGATGTTCATTTTCTCGTTACGATCAACATTTCCTTCGTTTCGATGCATATTTCCTTCATTTAGATGCTCGTTTTCTCATTACGATCAATATTTCCCATCGTTTCGTTGCATATTTTCATCATTTTGATACTCGTTTTCTCGTTTTGATCAATATTTCCTTCTTTTCGATGCATATATACATCATTTTGATGCTCATTTTCTCGATATGATCAACATTTTCTTCTTTTCGATGCATATTTCTATCATTTTGATTCTCATTTTCTCGATATGATCAACATTTTCTTCGTCTCGATGCATATTTCTTCATTTTGATGCACATTTTCTCGTTACGATCAACATTTCCTTCATTTCGATGCATATTTTCATCATTTTTATGCTCGTTTCTCATTATGATCAGCATTTCCTTCTTTTCGATGCATATTTTCTTCATTTTGAAGATCATTTTAACTTTACGATGAACATTTCCTTCGTTTCAATGCATATTTCCTTCCTTTTAAATCTCATTTTCTCATTACAATCAATATTTCCTTCATTTTGATGCATATTTCCATAATTTTGATGCTCATTTTCACTTTACGATAAACATTTCCTTCGTTTCAATGCATATTTCCTTCATTTTAAATCTCATTTTCTCAATACAATCAACATTTCCTTCATTTTGATGCATATTTCCATAATTTTGATCTTCATTTTCACTTTACGATGAACATTTCCTTCGTTTCGATGCATATTTCCTTAATTTTAAAGCTCATTTTCTCATTACAATCAACATTTCCTTCGTTTTGATGCATATTTCCATAATTTTGATGCTTATTTTCTCGTTACGATCATTATTTCCTTCGCTTCGATACGTATTTTCATCATTTTGATGTTTATTTTCTCGTTACGATCAACATTTTTTCCGTTTTGATGCATATTTTTCGTCATTTTAATGCTTATTATCTCGTTACGATCAATATTTCCTTTGTTTCAATCCATATTTCCTTTGTTTTGATGTTCATTTTCTCGTTACGATCAACATTTCCTTCATTTCGATGCATATTTCCTTCATTTAGATGCTCGTTTTCTCATTACGATCAATATTTCCCATCGTTTCGTTGCATATTTTCATCTTTTTGATACTCGTTTTCTCGTTTTGATCAATATTTCCTTCTTTTCGATGCATATATACATCATTTTGATGCTCATTTTCTAGATATGATCAACATTTTCATCTTTTTGATGCATATTTCTATCATTTTGATTCTCATTTTCTCGATATGATCGGCATTTTCTTCGTCTCGATGCATATTTCTTCATTTTCATGCACATTTTCTCGTTACGATCAAAATTTCCTTCATTTCGATGCATATTTTCATCATTTTTATGCTCGTTTCTCGTTATGGTCAACATTTCCTTCTTTTCGATGAATATTTTCTTCATTTTGATGATCATTTTTACTTTACGATGAACATTTCCTTCGTTTCAATGCATATTTCCTTCCTTTTAAATCTCATTTTCTCATTACAATCAACATTTCCTTCATTTTGATGCATATTTCCATAATTTTTATGCTCATTTTCACTTTACGATGAACATTTCATTCGTTTCGATGCATATTTCCTTCATTTTAAAGTTCATTATCTAATTACAATCAATATTTCCTTCGTTTTGATACATATTTCCATAATTTTGATGCTTATTTTTTCGTTACGATCATTATTTCCTTCGTTTCGATGTATATTTTCATCATTTTGAAGTTTATTTTCTCGTTACAATCAACATTTTCTTCGTTTTGATGCTTATTTTCTCGTTACGATGAACATTTCCTTTGTTTCAATGCATATTTCTTTTAAATCTCATTTTCTCATTACAATCAACATTTCCTTCATTTTGATGCATATTTCCATAATTTTTATGTTCATTTTCACTTTATGATGAACATTTCCTTCGTTTCGATGCATATTTCCTTCATTTTAAAGCTCATTTTCTTATTACAATCAACATTTCCTTCGTTTTGATGCATATTTCCATAATTTTGATGCTTATTTTCTCATTACGATCATTATTTCCTTCATTTCGATGTATATTTTCATCATTTTGAAGTTTATTTTCTCGTTACGATCAACATTTTCTCCATTTCGATGCATATTTTCATCATTTTGATGCTTATTTTCTCGTTACGATCAACATTTCCTTCGTTTCAATGCATATTTTCTTTATTTTGAAACTCATTTTCTCGTTACGGTCAACATATCCTTCGTTTCGATGCATATTTCCTCCATTTAAATGCTCGTTTTTTCATTACGATCAATATTTCCCATCGTTTCGTTGCATATTTTCATCATTTTGATTCTTGTTTTCTCGTTTTGATCAATATTTCCTTCTTTTCGATGCATATTTACATCATTTTGAAGCTCATTTTCTCGATATGATCAACATTTTCTTCTTTTCGATGCATATTTCTATCATTTTGATTCTCATTTTCTCGATACGATCAACATTTTCTTCGTCTCGATGCATATTTCTTCATTTTGATGCACATTTTCTCGTTACGATCAACATTTCCTTCATTTCGATGCATATTTTCAAGATTTTTATGATCGTTTCTCATTATGATCAGCATTTCCTTCTTTTCGATTCATATTTTCTTCATTTTGATGATCATTTTCACATTACGATGAACATTTCCTTCGTTTCAATTCATATTTCCTTCCTTTTAAATCTCATTTTCTCATTACAATCAACATTTTCTTCATTTTGATGCATATTTCCTTAATTTTTATGCTCATTTTCACTTTACGATGAACATTTCCTTCGTTTCGATGCATATTTCCTTCATTTTAAAGCTCATTTTCTTATTACAATCAACATTTCCTTCGTTTTGATGCATATTTCCATAATTTTGATGCTTATTTTCTCGTTACGATCATTATTTCCTTCGTTTCGATGTATATTTTCATCATTTTGAAGTTTATTTTCTCGTTACAATCAACATTTTCTCCGTTTTGATGTATATTTTCATCATTTTGATGCTTATTTTCTCGTTACGATCAACATTTCCTTTGTTTCAATGCATATTTCCTTTTAAATCTCATTTTCTCATTACAATCAACATTTCCTTCATTTTGATGCATATTTCCATAATTTTGATGCTCATTTTCACTTTACGATGAACATTTCCTTCATTTCGATACATATTTCCTTCATTTTAAAGCTAATTTTCTCATTACAATCAATATTTCCTTTATTTTGATGCATATTTCCATAAATTTGATGCTTATTTTCTCGTTACGATCATTATTTCCTTCGTTTCGATGCATATTTTAATCGTTTTGATTTTTATTTTCTCGTTACGATCAACATTTTTTCCGTTTCGATGCATATTTTTCGTCATTTTGATGCTTATCTACTCGTTACGATCAATATTTCCTTCATTTCAATGCATATTTCTTTTGTTTTGATGCTCGTTTTCTCGTTACAATCAACATTTCCTTTGTTTCGATGCATATTTCCTTCATTTAGATGCTCGTTTTCTTGTTACGATCAACATTTCCCATCTTTTCGATGCATATTTTCATCATTTTGATGGTCGTTTTCTAGTTATGATCAACATTTCCTTCTTTTCGATGCATATTTACATCATTTTGATGCTCATTTTCTCGATATGATCAATATTTTCTTCTTTTCGATGCATATTTCTATCATTTTGATTCTCATTTTCTCGATATGATCAACATTTTCTTCGTTTCTTCATTTTCATGCACATTTTCTCGTTACGATCAACATTTCCTTCATTTCGATGCATATTTTCATCATTTTTATGCTCGTTTCTCATTATGATCAGCATTTCCTTCTTTTCGATGCATATTTTCTTTATTTTGATGATCATTTTCACTTTACGATGAACATTTCCTTCGTTTCAATGCATATTTCCTTCATTTTAAATCTCATTTTCTCATTACAATCAACATTTCCTTCATTTTGATGCATATTTCCATAATTTTGATGCTCATTTTCACTTTACGATGAACATTTCCTTCGTTTCGATACATATTTCCTTCATTTTAAAGCTCATTTTCTCATTACAATCAATATTTCCTTCGTTTTGATGCATATTTCCATAATTTTGATGCTTATTTTCTCGTTACGATCATTATTTCCTTCGTTTCGATGCATATTTTCATCGTTTTGATTTTTATTTTCTCGTTACGATCAACATTTTCTCCGTTTCGATGCATATTTTTCGTCATTTTGATGCTTATCTTCTCGTTACGATCAATATTTCCTTCATTTCAATGCATATTTCCTTTGTTTTGATGCTCATTTTCTCGTTACAATCAACATTTCCTTTGTTTCGATGCATATTTCCTTCATTTAGATGCTCGTTTTATTGTTACGATCAACATTTCCCATCGTTTCGATGCATATTTTCATCATTTTGATGCTCGTTTTCTAGTTATGATCAACATGTCCTTCTTTTCGATGCATATTTACATCATTTTGATGCTCATTTTCTCGATATGATCAACATTTTCTTCTTTTCGATGCATATTTCTATCATTTTGATTCTCATTTTCTCGATATGATCAACATTTTCTTCGTTTCTTCATTTTGATGACAATTTTCTCGTTACGATCAACATTTCCTTCATTTCGATGCATATTTTCATCATTTTATGCTCGTTTCTCATTATGATCAGCATTTCCTTCTTTTCGATGCATATTTTCTTCATTTTGATGATCATTTTCACTTTACGATGAACATTTCCTTCGTTTCAATGCATATTTCCTTCATTTTAAATCTCATTTTCTCATTACAATCAACATTTCCTTCATTTTGATGCATATTTTCATAATTTTGATGCTCATTTTCACTTTACGATGAACATTTGCTTCGTTTCGATACATATTTCCCTCATTTTAAAGCTCATTTTCTCATTACAATCAATATTTCTTTCGTTTTGATGCATATTTCCATAATTTTGATGCTTATTTTCTCGTTACGATCATTATTTCCTTCGTTTCGATGCATATTTTCATCGTTTTGATTTTTATTTTCTCGTTACGATCAACATTTTCTCCGTTTCGATGCATATTTTTTGTCATTTTGATGCTTATCTTCTCGTTACGATCAATATTTCCTTCATTTCAATGCATATTTCCTTTTGTTTTGATGCTCATTTTCTCGTTACAATCAACATTTCCTTTGTTGCGATGCATATTTCCTTCATTTAGATGCTCGTTTTCTTGTTACGATCAACATTTCCCATCGTTTCGATGCATATTTTCATCATTTTGATGCTCGTTTTCTAGTTATGATCATCATGTCCTTCTTTTCGATGCATATTTACATCATTTTGATGCTCATTTTCTCGATATGATCAACATTTTCTTCTTTTCGATGCATATTTCTATCATTTTGATTCTCACTGACTCGATATGATCAACTTTTTCTTTGTCTCGATGCATATTTCTTCATTTTGATGCACATTTTCACGTTACGATCAACATTTCCTTCATTTTGATGCATATTTCCATAATTTTGATGCTCATTCTCCATTTACGATGAACATTTCCTTCGTTTTGATGCATATTTCCTTCATTTTAAAGCTCATTTTCTCATTACAATCAACATTTCCTTCGTTTTGATGCATATTTCCATAAATTTGATGCTTATTTTCTCGTTACGATCATTATTTCCTTCGTTTCGATGTATATTTTTATCATTTTGAAGTTTATTTTCTCGTTACAATCAACATTTTCTCCGTTTCGATGCATATTTTCATCATTTTGATGCTTATTTTCTCGTTACGATCAACATTTAATTTGTTTCAATGCATATTTCCTTTGTTTTGATGCTCATATTCTCGTTACGATCAACATTTCCTTCGTTTCGATGCATATTTCCTTTATTTAGATGCTCGTTTTCTCATTACGATCAATATTTCACATCGTTTCGTTGCATATTTTAATCATTTTGATGCTCGTTTTCTCGATATGATCAACATTTTCATCTTTTCGATGCATATTTCTATCATTTTGATTCTAATTTTCTCGATATGATCAGCATTTTCTTCGTCTCGATGCATATTTCTTCATTTTGATCCACATTTTCTCGTTACGATCAAAATTTCCTTCATTTCGATGCATATTTTCATCATTTTTATGCTCGTTTCTCGTTATGATCAACATTTCCTTCTTTTCGATGCATATTTTCTTCATTTTGATGATCATTTTCACTTTACGATGAACATTTCCTTCGTTTCAATGCATATTTCCTTCCTTTTAAATCTCATTTTCTCATTACAATCAACATTTCCTTCATTTTGATGCATATTTCCATAATTTTTATGCTCATTTTCACTTTACGATGAACATTTCATTCGTTTCGATGCATATTTCCTTTATTTTAAAGCTCATTTTCTAATTACAATCAACATTTCCTTCATTTTGATGCATATTTCCATAATTTTGATGCTTATTTTCTCGTTACGATCATTATTTCCTTCGTTTCGATGTATATTTTCATCATTTTGGAGTTTATTTTCTCGTTACAATCAACATTTTCTCCGTTTCGATGTATATTTTCATCATTTTGATGCTTATTTTCTCGTTACGATCAACATTTCCTTTGTTTCAATGCATATTTCCTTTTAAATCTCATTTTCTCATTACAATCAACATTTCCTTCATTTTGATGCATATTTCCATAATTTTTATGCTCATTTTCACTTTACGATAAACATTTCCTTCGTTTCGATGCATATTTCCTTCATTTTAAAGCTCATTTTCTTATTACAATCAACATTTCCTTCGTTTTGATGCATATTTCCATAATTTTGATGCTTATTTTCTCATTACGATCATTATTTCCTTCGTTTCGATGTATATTTACATCATTTTGAAGTTTATTTTCTAGTTACGACAAGATTTTCTCCGTTTCGATGCATATTTTCATCATTTTGATGCTTATTTTCTCGTTACGATCAACATTTCCTTCGTTTCAATGCATATTTTATTTATTTTGATACTCATTTTCTCGTTACGATCAACATATCCTTCGTTTCGATGCATATTTTCTTCATTTAGATGCTCGTTTTATCATTACGATCAATATTTCCCATCGTTTCGTTGCACATTTTCATCATTTTGATTCTTGTTTTGATCAATATTTCCTTCTTTTCGATGCATATTTACATCATTTTGATGCTCATTTTCTCGATATGATCAACATTTTCTTCTTTTCGATTCATATTTCTATCATTTTGATTCTCATTTTCTCGATATGATCAGCATTTTCTTCGTCTCGATGCATATTTCTTCATTTTGATGCACATTTTCTCGTTACGATAAACATTTCCTTCATTTCGATGCATATTTTCATCATTTTTATGCTCGTTTCTCATTATGATCAGCATTTCCTTCTTTTCGATTCATATTTTCTTCATTTTGATGATCATTTTAACTTTACGATGAACATTTCCTTCGTTTCAATTCATATTTCCTTCTTTTTAAATCTCATTTTCTCATTACAATCAACATTTTCTTCATTTTGATGCATATTTCCATAATTTTTATGTTCATTTTCACTTTACGATGAACATTTCCTTCATTTCGATGCATATTTCCTTCATTTTAAAGCTCATTTTCTCATTACAATCAACATTTACTTCGTTTTGATGCATATTTCCATAATTTTGATGCTTATTTTCTCGTTACGATCATTATTTCCTTCGTTTCGATGCATATTTTCATCATTTTGATGTTTATTTTCTCGTTACGATAAACATTTTTTCCATTTCGATGCATATTTTTCATCATTTTGAAGATTATTTTCTCGTTACGATCAATATTTTCTTCGTTTCAATACATATTTCCTTCATTTAGATGCTCGTTTTCTAGTTACGATCAACATTTCCCATCGTTTCGATGCATATTTTCATTATTTTGATGCTCGTTTTCTCGTTATGATCAACATTTCCTTCTTTTCGATGCATAGTTACATCATTTTGATGCTCATTTTCTCGATATGATCAACATTTTCTTCTTTTCGATGAATATTTCTATCATTTTGATTCTCATTGTCTCGATATGATCAACATTTTCTACGTCTCGATGCATATTTCTTCATTTTGATGCACATTTTCACGTTACGATAAACATTTCCTTAATTTCGATGCATATTTTCAACATTTTTATGCTTTTTTTCTTGTTATGATCAACATTTCCTTCTTTTCGATGCATATTTTCTTCATTTTGATGATCATTTTCACTTTACGATGAACATTTCCTTCGTTTCAATGCATATTTCCTTCATTTTAAATCTCATTTTCTCATTACAATCAACATTTCCTTCATTTTGATCCATATTTCCATAATTTTTATGCTTATTTTCACTTTACGATGAACATTTCCTTCGTTTCGATGCATATTTCTTTCATTTTAAAGCTCATTTTCTCATTACAATCAACATTTCCTTCGTTTTGATTCATATTTCCATAATTTTGATGCTTATTTTCTCGTTACGATCATTATTTCCTTCGTTTCGATGCATATTTTCATCATTTTGATGTTTATTTTCTCGTTACGATCAACATTTAATTTGTTTCAATGCATATTTCCTTTGTTTTGATGCTCATATTCTCGTTACGATCAACATTTCCTTCGTTTCGATGCATATTTCCTTTATTTAGATGCTCGTTATCTCATTACGATCAATATTTCCCATCGTTTCGTTGCATATTTTCATCATTTTGATGCTCGTTTTCTCGATATGATCAACATTTTCATATTTTCGATGCATATTTCTATCATTTTGATTCTAATTTTCTCGATATGATCAGCATTTTCTTCGTCTCGATGCATATTTTTTCATTTTGATCCACATTTTCTCGTTACGATCAAAATTTCCTTCATTTCGATGCATATTTTCATCATTTTTAGGCTCGTTTCTCGTTATGATCAACATTTCCTTCTTTTCGATGCATATTTTCTTCATTTTGATGATCATTTTCATTTTACGATGAACATTTCCTTCGTTTCAATGCATATTTCCTTCCTTTTAAATCTCATTTTCTCATTACAATCAACATTTCCTTCATTTTGATGCATATTTCCTTAATTTTTATGCTCATTTTCACTTTACGATGAACATTTCATTCGTTTCGATGCATATTTCCTTCATTTTAAAGCTCATTTTCTAATTACAATCAACATTTCCTTCATTTTGATGCATATTTCCATAATTTTGATGCTTATTTTCTCGTTACGATCATTATTTCCTTCGTTTCGATGTATATTTTCATCATTTTGAAGTTTATTTTCTCGTTACAATCAACATTTTCTCCGTTTTGATGTATATTTTCATCATTTTGATGCTTATTTTCTCGTTACGATCAACATTTCCTTTGTTTCAATGCATATTTCCTTTTAAATCTCATTTTCTCATTACAATCAACATTTCCTTCATTTTGATGCATATTTCCATAATTTTTATGCTCATTTTCACTTTACGATAAACATTTCCTTCGTTTCGATGCATATTTCCTTCATTTTAAAGCTCATTTTCTTATTACAATCAACATTTCCTTCGTTTTGATGCATATTTCCATAATTTTGATGCTTATTTTCTCATTACGATCATTATTTCCTTCGTTTCGATGTATATTTTCATCATTTTGAAGTTTATTTTCTAGTTACGATCAAGATTTTCTCCGTTTCGATGCATATTTTCATCATTTTGATGCTTATTTTCTCGTTACGATCAACATTTCCTTCGTTTCAATGCATATTTTCTTAGTTTTGATATTCATTTTCTCGTTACGATCAACATATCCTTCGTTTCGATGCATATTTCCTTCTTTTAGATGCTCGTTTTATCATTACGATCAATATTTCCCATCGTTTCGTTGCACATTTTCATCATTTTGATTCTTGTTTTGATCAATATTTCCTTCTTTTCGATGCATATTTACATCATTTTGATGCTTATTTTCTCGATATGATCAACATTTTCTTCTTTTCGATTCATATTTCTATCATTTTGATTCTCATTTTCTCGATATGATCAGCATTTTCTTCGTCTCGATGCATATTTCTTCATTTTGATGCACATTTTCACGTTACGATAAACATTTCCTTAATTTCGATGCATATTTTCAACATTTTTATGCTTTTTTTCTTGTTATGATCAACATTTCCTTCTTTTCGATGCATATTTTCTTCATTTTGATGATCATTTTCACTTTACGATGAACATTTCCTTCGTTTCAATGCATATTTCCTTCCTTTTAAATCTCATTTTCTCATTACAATCAACATTTCCTTCATTTTGATGCATATTTCCATAATTTTTATGCTCATTTTCACTTTACGATGAACATTTCATTCGTTTCGATGCATATTTCCTTTATTTTAAAGCTCATTTTCTAATTACAATCAACATTTCCTTCATTTTGATGCATATTTCCATAATTTTGATGCTTATTTTCTCGTTACGATCATTATTTCCTTCGTTTCGATGTATATTTTCATCATTTTGGAGTTTATTTTCTCGTTACAATCAACATTTTCTCCGTTTCGATGTATATTTTCATCATTTTGATGCTTATTTTCTCGTTACGATCAACATTTCCTTTGTTTCAATGCATATTTCCTTTTAAATCTCATTTTCTCATTACAATCAACATTTCCTTCATTTTGATGCATATTTCCATAATTTTTATGCTCATTTTCACTTTACGATAAACATTTCCTTCGTTTCGATGCATATTTCCTTCATTTTAAAGCTCATTTTCTTATTACAATCAACATTTCCTTCGTTTTGATGCATATTTCCATAATTTTGATGCTTATTTTCTCGTTATGATCATTATTTCCTTTGTTTCGATGTATATTTTCATCATTTTGAAGTTTATTTTCTAGTTACGACAAGATTTTCTCCGTTTCGATGCATATTTTCATCATTTTGATGCTTATTTTCTCGTTACGATCAACATTTCCTTCGTTTCAATGCATATTTTATTTATTTTGATACTCATTTTCTCGTTACGATCAACATATCCTTCGTTTCGATGCATATTTTCTTCATTTAGATGCTCGTTTTATCATTACGATCAATATTTCCCATCGTTTCGTTGCACATTTTCATCATTTTGATTCTTGTTTTGATCAATATTTCCTTCTTTTCGATGCATATTTACATCATTTTGATGCTCATTTTCTCGATATGATCAACATTTTCTTCTTTTCGATTCATATTTCAATCATTTTGATTCTCATTTTCTCGATATGATCAGCATTTTCTTCGTCTCGATGCATATTTCTTCATTTTGATGCACATTTTCTCGTTACGATAAACATTTCCTTCATTTCGATGCATATTTTCATCATTTTTATGCTCGTTTCTCATTATGATCAGCATTTCCTTCTTTTCGATTCATATTTTCTTCATTTTGATGATCATTTTCACTTTACGATGAACATTTCCTTCGTTTCAATTCATATTTCCTTCTTTTTAAATCTCATTTTCTCATTACAATCAACATTTTCTTCATTTTGATGCATATTTCCATAATTTTTATGTTCATTTTCACTTTACGATGAACATTTCCTTCATTTCGATGCATATTTCCTTCATTTTAAAGCTCATTTTCTCATTACAATCAACATTTACTTCGTTTTGATGCATATTTCCATAATTTTGATGCTTATTTTCTCGTTACGATCATTATTTCCTTCGTTTCGATGCATATTTTCATCATTTTGATGTTTATTTTCTCGTTACGATAAACATTTTTTCCATTTCGATGCATATTTTTCATCATTTTGAAGATTATTTTCTCGTTACGATCAATATTTTCTTCGTTTCAATACATATTTCCTTCATTTAGATGCTCGTTTTCTAGTTACGATCAACATTTCCCATCGTTTCGATGCATATTTTCATTATTTTGATGCTCGTTTTCTCGTTATGATCAACATTTCCTTCTTTTCGATGCATAGTTACATCATTTTGATGCTCATTTTCTCGATATGATCAACATTTTCTTCTTTTCGATGAATATTTCTATCATTTTGATTCTCATTGTCTCGATATGATCAACATTTTCTACGTCTCGATGCATATTTCTTCATTTTGATGCACATTTTCACGTTACGATAAACATTTCCTTAATTTCGATGCATATTTTCAACATTTTTATGCTTTTTTTCTTGTTATGATCAACATTTCCTTCTTTTCGATGCATATTTTCTTCATTTTGATGATCATTTTCACTTTACGATGAACATTTCCTTCGTTTCAATGCATATTTCCTTCATTTTAAATCTCATTTTCTCATTACAATCAACATTTCCTTCATTTTGATCCATATTTCCATAATTTTTATGCTTATTTTCACTTTACGATGAACATTTCCTTCGTTTCGATGCATATTTCTTTCATTTTAAAGCTCATTTTCTCATTACAATCAACATTTCCTTCGTTTTGATTCATATTTCCATAATTTTGATGCTTATTTTCTCGTTACGATCATTATTTCCTTCGTTTCGATGCATATTTTCATCATTTTGATGTTTATTTTCTCGTTACGATCAACATTTAATTTGTTTCAATGCATATTTCCTTTGTTTTGATGCTCATATTCTCGTTACGATCAACATTTCCTTCGTTTCGATGCATATTTCCTTTATTTAGATGCTCGTTATCTCATTACGATCAATATTTCCCATCGTTTCGTTGCATATTTTCATCATTTTGATGCTCGTTTTCTCGATATGATCAACATTTTCATATTTTCGATGCATATTTCTATCATTTTGATTCTAATTTTCTCGATATGATCAGCATTTTCTTCGTCTCGATGCATATTTTTTCATTTTGATCCACATTTTCTCGTTACGATCAAAATTTCCTTCATTTCGATGCATATTTTCATCATTTTTAGGCTCGTTTCTCGTTATGATCAACATTTCCTTCTTTTCGATGCATATTTTCTTCATTTTGATGATCATTTTCATTTTACGATGAACATTTCCTTCGTTTCAATGCATATTTCCTTCCTTTTAAATCTCATTTTCTCATTACAATCAACATTTCCTTCATTTTGATGCATATTTCCTTAATTTTTATGCTCATTTTCACTTTACGATGAACATTTCATTCGTTTCGATGCATATTTCCTTCATTTTAAAGCTCATTTTCTAATTACAATCAACATTTCCTTCATTTTGATGCATATTTCCATAATTTTGATGCTTATTTTCTCGTTACGATCATTATTTCCTTCGTTTCGATGTATATTTTCATCATTTTGAAGTTTATTTTCTCGTTACAATCAACATTTTCTCCGTTTTGATGTATATTTTCATCATTTTGATGCTTATTTTCTCGTTACGATCAACATTTCCTTTGTTTCAATGCATATTTCCTTTTAAATCTCATTTTCTCATTACAATCAACATTTCCTTCATTTTGATGCATATTTCCATAATTTTTATGCTCATTTTCACTTTACGATAAACATTTCCTTCGTTTCGATGCATATTTCCTTCATTTTAAAGCTCATTTTCTTATTACAATCAACATTTCCTTCGTTTTGATGCATATTTCCATAATTTTGATGCTTATTTTCTCATTACGATCATTATTTCCTTCGTTTCGATGTATATTTTCATCATTTTGAAGTTTATTTTCTAGTTACGATCAAGATTTTCTCCGTTTCGATGCATATTTTCATCATTTTGATGCTTATTTTCTCGTTACGATCAACATTTCCTTCGTTTCAATGCATATTTTCTTTATTTTGATACTCATTTTCTCGTTACGATCAACATATCCTTCGTTTCGATGCATATTTCCTTCATTTAGATGCTCGTTTTATCATTACGATCAATATTTCCCATCGTTTCGTTGCACATTTTCATCATTTTGATTCTCGTTTTGATCAATATTTCCTTCTTTTCGATGCATATTTACATCATTTTGATGCTCATTTTCTCGATATGATCAACATTTTCTTCTTTTCGATTCATATTTCTATCATTTTGATTCTCATTTTCTCGATATGATCAGCATTTTCTTTGTCTCGATGCATATTTCTTCATTTTGATGCACATTTTCTCGTTACGATAAACATTTCCTTCATTTCGATGCATATTTTCATCATTTTTATGCTCGTTTCTCATTATGATCAGCATTTCCTTCTTTTCGATTCATATTTTCTTCATTTTGATGATCATTTTCACTTTACGATGAACATTTCCTTCGTTTCAATGCATATTTCCTTCATTTTAAATCTCATTTTCTCATTACAATCAACATTTCCTTCATTTTGATCCATATTTCCATAATTTTTATGCTTATTTTCACTTTACGATGAACATTTCCTTCGTTTCGATGCATATTTCTTTCATTTTAAAGCTCATTTTCTCATTACAATCAACATTTCCTTCGTTTTGATTCATATTTCCATAATTTTGATGCTTATTTTCTCGTTACGATCATTATTTCCTTCGTTTCGATGCATATTTTCATCATTTTGATGTTTATTTTCTCGTTACGATCAACATTTAATTTGTTTCAATGCATATTTCCTTTGTTTTGATGCTCATATTCTCGTTACGATCAACATTTCCTTCGTTTCGATGCATATTTCCTTTATTTAGATGCTCGTTATCTCATTACGATCAATATTTCCCATCGTTTCGTTGCATATTTTCATCATTTTGATGCTCGTTTTCTCGATATGATCAACATTTTCATATTTTCGATGCATATTTCTATCATTTTGATTCTAATTTTCTCGATATGATCAGCATTTTCTTCGTCTCGATGCATATTTCTTCATTTTGATCCTCATTTTCTCGTTACGATCAAAATTTCCTTCATTTCGATGCATATTTTCATCATTTTTAGGCTCGTTTCTCGTTATGATCAACATTTCCTTCTTTTCGATGCATATTTTCTTCATTTTGATGATCATTTTCACTTTACGATGAACATTTCCTTCGTTTCAATGCATATTTCCTTCCTTTTAAATCTCATTTTCTCATTACAATCAACATTTCCTTCATTTTGATGCATATTTCCATAATTTTTATGCTCATTTTCACTTTACGATGAACATTTCATTCGTTTCGATGCATATTTCCTTCATTTTAAAGCTCATTTTCTAATTACAATCAACATTTCCTTCATTTTGATGCATATTTCCATAATTTTGATGCTTATTTTCTCGTTACGATCATTATTTCCTTCGTTTCGATGTATATTTTCATCATTTTGAAGTTTATTTTCTCGTTACAATCAACATTTTCTCCGTTTTGACGTATATTTTCATCATTTTGATACTTATTTTCTCGTTACGATCAACATTTCCTTTGTTTCAATGCATATTTCCTTTTAAATCTCATTTTCTCATTACAATCAACATTTCCTTCATTTTGATGCATATTTCCATAATTTTTATGCTCATTTTCACTTTACGATAAACATTTCCTTCGTTTCGATGCATATTTCCTTCATTTTAAAGCTCATTTTCTTATTACAATCAACATTTCCTTCGTTTTGATGCATATTTCCATAATTTTGATGCTTATTTTCTCATTACGATCATTATTTCCTTCGTTTCGATGTATATTTTCATCATTTTGAAGTTTATTTTCTAGTTACGATCAAGATTTTCTCCGTTTCGATGCATATTTTCATCATTTTGATGCTTATTTTCTCGTTACGATCAACATTTCCTTCGTTTCAATGCATATTTTCTTTATTTTGATACTCATTTTCTCGTTACGATCAACATATCCTTCGTTTCGATGCATATTTCTTTCATTTAGATGCTCGTTTTATCATTACGATCAATATTTCCCATCGTTTCGTTGCACATTTTCATCATTTTGATTCTTGTTTTGATCAATATTTCCTTCTTTTCGATGTATATTTACATCATTTTGATGCTCATTTTCTCGATATGATCAACATTTTCTTCTTTTCGATTCATATTTCTATCATTTTGATTCTCATTTTCTTGATATGATCAGCATTTTCTTCGTCTCGATGCATATTTCTTCATTTTGATGCACATTTTCTCGTTACGATAAACATTTCCTTCATTTCGATGCATATTTTCATCATTTTTATGCTCGTTTCTCATTATGATCAGCATTTCCTTCTTTTCGATTCATATTTTCTTCATTTTGATGATCATTTTCACTTTACGATGAACATTTCCTTCGTTTCAATTCATATTTCCTTCCTTTTAAATCTCATTTTCTCATTACAATCAACATTTTCTTCATTTTGATGCATATTTCCATTATTTTTATGCTCATTTTCACTTTACGATGAACATTTCCTTCGTTTCGATGCATATTTCCTTCATTTTAAAGCTCATTTTCTCATTACAATCAACATTTCCTTCGTTTTGATGCATATTTCCATAATTTTGAAGCTTATTTTATCGTAACGATCATTATTTCCTTCGTTTCGATGCATATTTTCATCATTTTGATGTTTATTTTCTCGTTACGATAAACATTTTTTCCATTTCGATGCATATTTTTCATCATTTTGACGATTATTTTCTCGTTACGATCAATATTTCCTTCGTTTCAATACGTATTTCCTTCATTTAGATGCTCGTTTTCTAGTTACGATCAACATTTCCCATCGTTTCGATGCATATTTTCATTATTTTGATGCTCGTTTTCTCGTTATGATCAACATTTCCTTCTTTTCGATGCATACTTACATCATTTTGATGCTCATTTTCTTGATATGATCAACATTTTCTTCTTTTCGATGCATATTTCTATCATTTTGATTCTCATTGTCTCGATATGATCAACATTTTCTACGTCTCGATGCATATTTCTTCATTTTGATGCACATTTTCACGTTACGATAAACATTTCCTTAATTTCGATGCATATTTTCAACATTTTAATGCTTTTTTTCTTGTTATGATTAACATTTCCTTCTTTTCGATGCATATTTTCTTCATTTTGATAATCATTTTCACTTTACGATGAACGTTTCCTTCGTTTCAATGCATATTTCCTTCATTTTAAATCTCATTTTCTCATTACAATCTACATTTCCTTCATTTTGATCCATATTTCCATAATTTTTATGCTCATTTTCACTTTACGATGAACATTTCCTTCGTTTCGATGCATATTTCTTTCATTTTAAAGCTCATTTTCTCATTACAATCAACATTTCCTTCGTTTTGATTCATATTTCCATAATTTTGATGCTTATTTTCTCGTTACGATCATTATTTCCTTCGTTTCGATGCATATTTTCATCATTTTGATGTTTATTTTCTCGTTACGATCAACATTTAATTTGTTTCAATGCATATTTCCTTTGTTTTGATGCTCATATTCTCGTTACGATCAACATTTCCTTCGTTTCGATGCATATTTCCTTTATTTAGATGCTCGTTTTCTCATTACGATCAATATTTCCCATCGTTTCGTTGCATATTTTCATCATTTTGATGCTCGTTTTCTCGATATGATCAACATTTTCATCTTTTCGATGCATATTTCTATCATTTTGATTCTAATTTTCTCGATATGATCAGCATTTTCTTCGTCTCGAGGCATATTTCTTCATTTTGATCCACATTTTCTCGTTACGATCAAAATTTCCTTCATTTCGATGCATATTTTCATCATTTTTAGGCTTGTTTCTCGTTATGATCAACATTTCCTTCTTTTCGATGCATATTTTCTTCATTTTGATGATCATTTTTACTTTACGATGAACATTTCCTTTGTTTCAATGCATATTTCCTTCCTTTTAAATCTCATTTTCTAATTACAATCAACATTTCCTTCATTTTGATGCATATTTCCATAATTTTTATGCTCATTTTCACTTTACGATGAACATTTCATTCGTTTCGATGCATATTTCCTTCATTTTAAAGCTCATTTTCTAATTACAATCAACATTTCCTTCATTTTGATGCATATTTCCATAATTTTGATGCTTATTTTCTCGTTACGATCATTATTTCCTTCGTTTCGATGTATATTTTCATCATTTTGAAGTTTATTTTCTCGTTACAATCAACATTTTCTCCGTTTTGATGTATATTTTCATCATTTTGATGCTTATTTTCTCGTTACGATCAACATTTCCTTTGTTTCAATGCATATTTCCTTTTAAATCTCATTTTCTCATTACAATCAACATTTCCTTCATTTTGATGCATATTTCCATAATTTTTATGCTCATTTTCACTTTACGATAAACATTTCCTTCGTTTCGATGCATATTTCCTTCATTTTAAAGCTCATTTTCTTATTACAATCAACATTTCCTTCGTTTTGATGCATATTTCCATAATTTTGATGCTTATTTTCTCATTACGATCATTATTTCCTTCGTTTCGATGTATATTTTCATCATTTTGAAGTTTATTTTCTAGTTACGATCAAGATTTTCTCCGTTTCGATGCATATTTTCATCATTTTGATGCTTATTTTCTCGTTACGATCAACATTTCCTTCGTTTCAATGCATATTTTCTTTATTTTGATACTCATTTTCTCGTTACGATCAACATATCCTTCGTTTCGATGCATATTTCTTTCATTTAGATGCTCGTTTTATCATTACGATCAATATTTCCCATCGTTTCGTTGCACATTTTCATCATTTTGATTCTTGTTTTGATCAATATTTCCTTCTTTTCGATGCATATTTACATCATTTTGATGCTCATTTTCTCGATATGATCAACATTTTCTTCTTTTCGATTCATATTTCTATCATTTTGATTCTCATTTTCTTGATATGATCAGCATTTTCTTCGTCTCGATGCATATTTCTTCATTTTGATGCACATTTTCTCGTTACGATAAACATTTCCTTCATTTCGATGCATATTTTCATCATTTTTATGCTCGTTTCTCATTATGATCAGCATTTCCTTCTTTTCGATTCATATTTTCTTCATTTTGATGATCATTTTCACTTTACGATGAACATTTCCTTCGTTTCAATTCATATTTCCTTCCTTTTAAATCTCATTTTCTCATTACAATCAACATTTTCTTCATTTTGATGCATATTTCCATTATTTTTATGCTCATTTTCACTTTACGATGAACATTTCCTTCGTTTCGATGCATATTTCCTTCATTTTAAAGCTCATTTTCTCATTACAATCAACATTTCCTTCGTTTTGATGCATATTTCCATAATTTTGATGCTTATTTTCTCGTTACGATCATTATTTCCTTCGTTTCGATGCATATTTTCATCATTTTGATGTTTATTTTCTCGTTACGATAAACATTTTTTCCATTTCGATGCATATTTTTCATCATTTTGACGATTATTTTCTCGTTACGATCAATATTTCCTTCGTTTCAATACGTATTTCCTTCATTTAGATGCTCGTTTTCTAGTTACGATCAACATTTCCCATCGTTTCGATGCATATTTTCATTATTTTGATGCTCGTTTTCTCGTTATGATCAACATTTCCTTCTTTTCGATGCATACTTACATCATTTTGATGCTCATTTTCTCGATATGATCAACATTTTCTTCTTTTCGATGCATATTTCTATCATTTTGATTCTCATTGTCTCGATATGATCAACATTTTCTACGTCTCGATGCATATTTCTTCATTTTGATGCACATTTTCACGTTACGATAAACATTTCCTTAATTTCGATGCATATTTTCAACATTTTTATGCTTTTTTTCTTGTTATGATCAACATTTCCTTCTTTTCGATGCATATTTTCTTCATTTTGATGATCATTTTCACTTTACGATGAACATTTCCTTCGTTTCAATGCATATTTCCTTCATTTTAAATCTCATTTTCTCATTACAATCAACATTTCCTTCATTTTGATCCATATTTCCATAATTTTTATGCTTATTTTCACTTTACGATGAACATTTCCTTCGTTTCGATGCATATTTCTTTCATTTTAAAGCTCATTTTCTCATTACAATCAACATTTCCTTCGTTTTGATTCATATTTCCATAATTTTGATGCTTATTTTCTCGTTACGATCATTATTTCCTTCGTTTCGATGCATATTTTCATCATTTTGATGTTTATTTTCTCGTTACGATCAACATTTAATTTGTTTCAATGCATATTTCCTTTGTTTTGATGCTCATATTCTCGTTACGATCAACATTTCCTTCGTTTCGATGCATATTTCCTTTATTTAGATGCTCGTTTTCTCATTACGATCAATATTTCCCATCGTTTCGTTGCATATTTTCATCATTTTGATGCTCGTTTTCTCGATATGATCAACATTTTCATCTTTTCGATGCATATTTCTATCATTTTGATTCTAATTTTCTCGATATGATCAGCATTTTCTTCGTCTCGAGGCATATTTCTTCATTTTGATCCACATTTTCTCGTTACGATCAAAATTTCCTTCATTTCGATGCATATTTTCATCATTTTTAGGCTTGTTTCTCGTTATGATCAACATTTCCTTCTTTTCGATGCATATTTTCTTCATTTTGATGATCATTTTTACTTTACGATGAACATTTCCTTTGTTTCAATGCATATTTCCTTCCTTTTAAATCTCATTTTCTAATTACAATCAACATTTCCTTCATTTTGATGCATATTTCCATAATTTTTATGCTCATTTTCACTTTACGATGAACATTTCATTCGTTTCGATGCATATTTCCTTCATTTTAAAGCTCATTTTCTAATTACAATCAACATTTCCTTCATTTTGATGCATATTTCCATAATTTTGATGCTTATTTACTCGTTACGATCATTATTTCCTTCGTTTCGATGTATATTTTCATCATTTTGAAGTTTATTTTCTCGTTACAATCAACATTTTCTCCGTTTTGATGTATATTTTCATCATTTTGATGCTTATTTTCTCGTTACGATCAACATTTCCTTTGTTTCAATGCATATTTCCTTTTAAATCTCATTTTCTCATTACAATCAACATTTCCTTCATTTTGATGCATATTTCCATAATTTTTATGCTCATTTTCACTTTACGATAAACATTTCCTTCGTTTCGATGCATATTTCCTTCATTTTAAAGCTCATTTTCTTATTACAATCAACATTTCCTTCGTTTTGATGCATATTTCCATAATTTTGATGCTTATTTTCTCATTACGATCATTATTTCCTTCGTTTCGATGTATATTTTCATCATTTTGAAGTTTATTTTCTAGTTACGATCAAGATTTTCTCCGTTTCGATGCATATTTTCATCATTTTGATGCTTATTTTCTCGTTACGATCAACATTTCCTTCGTTTCAATGCATATTTTCTTTATTTTGATACTCATTTTCTCGTTACGATCAACATATCCTTCGTTTTGATTCATATTTCCTTCATTTAGATGCTCGTTTTATCATTACGATCAATATTTCCCATCGTTTCGTTGCACATTTTCATCATTTTGATTCTTGTTTTGATCAATATTTCCTTCTTTTCGATGCATATTTACATCATTTTAATGCTCATTTTCTCGATATGATCAACATTTTCTTCTTTTCGATTCATATTTCTATCATTTTGATTCTCATTTTCTCGATATGATCAGCATTTTCTTCGTCTCGATGCATATTTCTTCATTTTGATGCACATTTTCTCGTTACGATAAACATTTCCTCCATTTCGATGCATATTTTCATCATTTTTATGCTCGTTTCTCATTATGATCAGCATTTCCTTCTTTTCGATTCATATTTTCTTCATTTTGATAATCATTTTCACTTTACGATGAACATTTCCTTCGTTTCAATTCATATTTCCTTCTTTTTAAATCTCATTTTCTCATTACAATCAACATTTTCTTCATTTTGATGCATATTTCCATAATTTTTATGTTCATTTTCACTTTACGATGAACATTTCCTTCATTTCGATGCATATTTCCTTCATTTTAAAGCTCATTTTCTCATTACAATCAACATTTACTTCGTTTTGATGCATATTTCCATAATTTTGATGCTTATTTTCTCGTTACGATCATTATTTCCTTCGTTTCGATGCATATTTTCATCATTTTGATGTTTATTTTCTCGTTACGATAAACATTTTTCCATTTCGATGCATATTTTTCATCATTTTGAAGATTATTTTCTCGTTACGATCAATATTTTCTTCGTTTCAATACATATTTCCTTCATTTAGATGCTCGTTTTATAGTTACGATCAACATTTCCCATCGTTTCGATGCATATTTTCATTATTTTGATGCTCGTTTTCTCGTTATGATCAACATTTCCTTCTTTTCGATGCATACTTACATCATTTTGATGCTCATTTTCTCGATATGATCAACATTTTCTTCTTTTCGATGAATATTTCTATCATTTTGAATCTCATTGTCTCGATATGATCAACATTTTCTACGTCTCGATGCATATTTCTTCATTTTGATGCACATTTTCACGTTACGATAAACATTTCCTTAATTTCGATGCATATTTTCAACATTTTTATGCTTTTTTTCTTGTTATGATCAACATTTCCTTCTTTTCGATGCATATTTTCTTCATTTTGATGATCATTTTCACTTTACGATGAACATTTCCTTCGTTTCAATGCATATTTCCTTCATTTTAAATCTCATTTTCTCATTACAATCAACATTTCCTTCATTTTGATCCATATTTCCATAATTTTTATGCTTATTTTCACTTTACGATGAACATTTCCTTCGTTTCGATGCATATTTCTTTCATTTTAAAGCTCATTTTCTCATTACAATCAACATTTCCTTCGTTTTGATTCATATTTCCATAATTTTGATGCTTATTTTCTCGTTACGATCATTATTTCCTTCGTTTCGATGCATATTTTCATCATTTTGATGTTTATTTTCTCGTTACGATCAACATTTAATTTGTTTCAATGCATATTTCCTTTGTTTTGATGCTCATATTCTCGTTACGATCAACATTTCCTTCGTTTCGATGCATATTTCCTTTATTTAGATGCTCGTTATCTCATTACGATCAATATTTCCCATCGTTTCGTTGCATATTTTCATCATTTTGATGCTCGTTTTCTCGATATGATCAACATTTTCATATTTTCGATGCATATTTCTATCATTTTGATTCTAATTTTCTCGATATGATCAGCATTTTCTTCGTCTCGATGCATATTTCTTCATTTTGATCCACATTTTCTCGTTACGATCAAAATTTCCTTCATTTCGATGCATATTTTCATCATTTTTAGGCTCGTTTCTCGTTATGATCAACATTTCCTTCTTTTCGATGCATATTTTCTTCATTTTGATGATCATTTTCACTTTGCGATGAACATTTCCTTCATTTCAATTCATATTTACTTCCTTTTAAATCTAATTTTCTCTTTACAATCAACATTTCCTTCATTTTGATGCATATTTCCATAATTTTTATGCTCATTTTCACTTTACGATGAACATTTCCTTCGTTTCGATGCATATTTCCTTCATTTTAAAGCTCATTTTCTAATTACAATCAACATTTCCTTCATTTTGATGCATATTTCCATAATTTTGATGCTTATTTTCTCGTTACGATCATTATTTCCTTCGTTTCGATGTATATTTTCATCATTTTGAAGTTTATTTTCTCGTTACAATCAACATTTTCTCCGTTTTGATGTATATTTTCATCATTTTGATACTTATTTTCTCGTTACGATCAACATTTCCTTTGTTTCAATGCATATTTCCTTTTAAATCTCATTTTCTCATTACAATCAACATTTCCTTCATTTTGATGCATATTTCCATAATTTTTATGCTCATTTTCACTTTACGATAAACATTTCCTTCGTTTCGATGCATATTTCCTTCATTTTAAAGCTCATTTTCTTATTACAATCAACATTTCCTTCGTTTTGATGCATATTTCCATAATTTTGATGCTTATTTTCTCATTACGATCATTATTTCCTTCGTTTCGATGTATATTTTCATCATTTTGAAGTTTATTTTCTAGTTACGATCAAGATTTTCTCCGTTTCGATGCATATTTTCATCATTTTGATGCTTATTTTCTCGTTACGATCAACATTTCCTTCGTTTCAATGCATATTTTCTTTATTTTGATACTCATTTTCTCGTTACGATCAACATATCCTTCGTTTCGATGCATATTTCCTTCATTTAGATGCTCGTTTTATCATTACGATCAATATTTCCCATCGTTTCGTTGCACATTTTCATCATTTTGATTCTTGTTTTGATCAATATTTCCTTCTTTTCGATGCATATTTACATCATTTTGATGCTCATTTTCTCGATATGATCAACATTTTCTTCTTTTCGATTCATATTTCTATCATTTTGATTCTCATTTTCTCGATATGATCAGCATTTTCTTCGTCTCGATGCATATTTCTTCATTTTGATGCACATTTTCTCGTTACGATAAACATTTCCTTCATTTCGATGCATATTTTCATCATTTTTATGCTCGTTTCTCATTATGATCAGCATTTCCTTCTTTTCGATTCATATTTTCTTCATTTTGATGATCATTTTCACTTTACGATGAACATTTCCTTCGTTTCAATTCATATTTCCTTCCTTTTAAATCTCATTTTCTCATTACAATCAACATTTTCTTCATTTTGATGCATATTTCCATAATTTTTATGCTCATTTTCACTTTACGATCAACATTTCCTTCTTTTCGATGCATACTTACATCATTTTGATGCTCATTTTCTCGATATGATCAACATTTTCTTCTTTTCGATGAATATTTCTATCATTTTGATTCTCATTGTCTCGATATGATCAACATTTTCTACGTCTCGATGCATATTTCTTCATTTTGATGCACATTTTCACGTTACAATAAACATTTCCTTAATTTCGATGCATATTTTCAACATTTTTATGCTTTTTTTTCTTGTTATGATCAACATTTCCTTCTTTTCGATGCATATTTTCTTCATTTTGATGATCATTTTCACTTTACGATGAACATTTCCTTCGTTTCAATGCATATTTCCTTCATTTTAAATCTCATTTTCTCATTACAATCAACATTTCCTTCATTTTGATCCATATTTCCATAATTTTTATGCTTATTTTCACTTTACGATGAACATTTCCTTCGTTTCGATGCATATTTCTTTCATTTTAAAGCTCATTTTCTCATTACAATCAACATTTCCTTCGTTTTGATTCATATTTCCATAATTTTGATGCTTATTTTCTCGTTACGATCATTATTTCCTTCGTTTCGATGCATATTTTCATCATTTTGATGTTTATTTTCTCGTTACGATCAACATTTAATTTGTTTCAATGCATATTTCCTTTGTTTTGATGCTCATATTCTCGTTACGATCAACATTTCCTTCGTTTCGATGCATATTTCCTTTATTTAGATGCTCGTTATCTCATTACGATCAATATTTCCCATCGTTTCGTTGCATATTTTCATCATTTTGATGCTCGTTTTCTCGATATGATCAACATTTTCATATTTTCGATGCATATTTCTATCATTTTGATTCTAATTTTCTCGATATGATCAGCATTTTCTTCGTCTCGATGCATATTTCTTCATTTTGATCCACATTTTCTCGTTACGATCAAAATTTCCTTCATTTCGATGCATATTTTCATCATTTTTAGGCTCGTTTCTCGTTATGATCAACATTTCCTTCTTTTCGATGCATATTTTCTTCATTTTGATGATCTTTTTCACTTTGCGATGAACATTTACTTCGTTTCAATTCATATTTACTTCCTTTTAAATCTAATTTTCTCTTTACAATCAACATTTCCTTCATTTTGATGCATATTTCCATAATTTTTATGCTCATTTTCACTTTACGATGAACATTTCCTTCGTTTCGATGCATATTTCCTTCATTTTAAAGCTCATTTTCTAATTACAATCAACATTTCCTTCATTTTGATGCATATTTCCATAATTTTGATGCTTATTTTCTCGTTACGATCATTATTTCCTTCGTTTCGATGTATATTTTCATCATTTTGAAGTTTATTTTCTCGTTACAATCAACATTTTCTCCGTTTTGATGTATATTTTCATCATTTTGATGCTTATTTTCTCGTTACGATCAACATTTCCTTTGTTTCAATGCATATTTCCTTTTAAATCTCATTTTCTCATTACAATCAACATTTCCTTCATTTTGATGCATATTTCCATAATTTTTATGCTCATTTTCACTTTACGATAAACATTTCCTTCGTTTCGATGCATATTTCCTTCATTTTAAAGCTCATTTTCTTATTACAATCAACATTTCCTTCGTTTTGATGCATATTTCCATAATTTTGATGCTTATTTTCTCATTACGATCATTATTTCCTTCGTTTCGATGTATATTTCATCATTTTGAAGTTTATTTTCTAGTTACGATCAAGATTTTCTCCGTTTCGATGCATATTTTCATCATTTTGATGCTTATTTTCTCGTTACGATCAACATTTCCTTCGTTTCAATGCATATTTTCTCTATTTTGATACTCATTTTCTCGTTACGATCAACATATCCTTCGTTTTGATGCATATTTCCTTCATTTAGATGCTCGTTTTATCATTACGATCAATATTTCCCATCGTTTCGTTGCACATTTTCATCATTTTGATTCTTGTTTTGATCAATATTTCCTTCTTTTCGATGCATATTTACATCATTTTGATGCTCATTTTCTCGATATGATCAACATTTTCTTCTTTTCGATTCATATTTCTATCATTTTGATTCTCATTTTCTCGATATGATCAGCATTTTCTTCTTCTCGATGCATATTTCTTCATTTTGATGCACATTTTCTCGTTACGATAAACATTTCCTTCATTTCAATGCATATTTTCATCATTTTTATGCTCGTTTCTCATTATGATCAGCATTTCCTTCTTTTCGATTCATATTTTCTTCATTTTGATAATCATTTTCACTTTACGATGAACATTTCCTTCGTTTCAATTCATATTTCCTTCTTTTTAAATCTCATTTTCTCATTACAATCAACATTTTCTTCATTTTGATGCATATTTCCATAATTTTTATGTTCATTTTCACTTTACGATGAACATTTCCTTCATTTCGATGCATATTTCCTTCATTTTAAAGCTCATTTTCTCATTACAATCAACATTTACTTCGTTTTGATGCATATTTCCATAATTTTGATGCTTATTTTCTCGTTACGATCATTATTTCCTTCGTTTCGATGCATATTTTCATCATTTTGATGTTTATTTTCTCGTTACGATAAACATTTTTCCATTTCGATGCATATTTTTCATCATTTTGAAGATTATTTTCTCGTTACGATCAATATTTTCTTCGTTTCAATACATATTTCCTTCATTTAGATGCTCGTTTTATAGTTACGATCAACATTTCCCATCGTTTCGATGCATATTTTCATTATTTTGATGCTCGTTTTCTCGTTATGATCAACATTTCCTTCTTTTCGATGCATACTTACATCATTTTGATGCTCATTTTCTCGATATGATCAACATTTTCTTCTTTTCGATGAATATTTCTATCATTTTGATTCTCATTGTCTCGATATGATCAACATTTTCTACGTCTCGATGCATATTTCTTCATTTTGATGCACATTTTCACGTTACGATAAACATTTCCTTAATTTCGATGCATATTTTCAACATTTTTATGCTTTTTTTCTTGTTATGATCAACATTTCCTTCTTTTCGATGCATATTTTCTTCATTTTGATGATCATTTTCACTTTACGATGAACATTTCCTTCGTTTCAGTGCATATTTCCTTCATTTTAAATCTCATTTTCTCATTACAATCAACATTTCCTTCATTTTGATCCATATTTCCATAATTTTTATGCTTATTTTCACTTTACGATGAACATTTCCTTCGTTTCGATGCATATTTCTTTCATTTTAAAGCTCATTTTCTCATTACAATCAACATTTCCTTCGTTTTGATTCATATTTCCATAATTTTGATGCTTATTTTCTCGTTACGATCATTATTTCCTTCGTTTCGATGCATATTTTCATCATTTTGATGTTTATTTTCTCGTTACGATCAACATTTAATTTGTTTCAATGCATATTTCCTTTGTTTTGATGCTCATATTCTCGTTACGATCAACATTTCCTTCGTTTCGATGCATATTTCCTTTATTTAGATGCTCGTTATCTCATTACGATCAATATTTCCCATCGTTTCGTTGCATATTTTCATCATTTTGATGCTCGTTTTCTCGATATGATCAACATTTTCATATTTTCGATGCATATTTCTATCATTTTGATTCTAATTTTCTCGATATGATCAGCATTTTCTTCGTCTCGATGCATATTTCTTCATTTTGATCCACATTTTCTCGTTACGATCAAAATTTCCTTCATTTCGATGCATATTTTCATCATTTTTAGGCTCGTTTCTCGTTATGATCAACATTTCCTTCTTTTCGATGCATATTTTCTTCATTTTGATGATCTTTTTCACTTTGCGATGAACATTTCCTTCGTTTCAATTCATATTTACTTCCTTTTAAATCTAATTTTCTCTTTACAATCAACATTTCCTTCATTTTGATGCATATTTCCATAATTTTTATGCTCATTTTCACTTTACGATGAACATTTCCTTCGTTTCGATGCATATTTCCTTCATTTTAAAGCTCATTTTCTAATTACAATCAACATTTCCTTCATTTTGATGCATATTTCCATAATTTTGATGCTTATTTTCTCGTTACGATCATTATTTCCTTCGTTTCGATGTATATTTTCATCATTTTGAAGTTTATTTTCTCGTTACAATCAACATTTTCTCCGTTTTGATGTATATTTTCATCATTTTGATGCTTATTTTCTCGTTACGATCAACATTTCCTTTGTTTCAATGCATATTTCCTTTTAAATCTCATTTTCTCATTACAATCAACATTTCCTTCATTTTGATGCATATTTCCATAATTTTTATGCTCATTTTCACTTTACGATAAACATTTCCTTCGTTTCGATGCATATTTCCTTCATTTTAAAGCTCATTTTCTTATTACAATCAACATTTCCTTCGTTTTGATGCATATTTCCATAATTTTGATGCTTATTTTCTCATTACGATCATTATTTCCTTCGTTTCGATGTATATTTTCATCATTTTGAAGTTTATTTTCTAGTTACGATCAAGATTTTCTCTGTTTCGATGCATATTTTCATCATTTTGATGCTTATTTTCTCGTTACGATCAACATTTCCTTCGTTTCAATGCATATTTTCTTTATTTTGATACTCATTTTCTCGTTACGATCAACATATCCTTCGTTTTGATGCATATTTCCTTCATTTAGATGCTCGTTTTATCATTACGATCAATATTTCCCATCGTTTCGTTGCACATTTTCATCATTTTGATTCTTGTTTTGATCAATATTTCCTTCTTTTCGATGCATATTTACATCATTTTGATGCTCATTTTCTCGATATGATCAACATTTTCTTCTTTTCGATTCATATTTCTATCATTTTGATTCTCATTTTCTTGATATGATCAGCATTTTCTTCGTCTCGATGCATATTTCTTCATTTTGATGCACATTTTCTCGTTACGATAAACATTTCCTTCATTTCGATGCATATTTTCATCATTTTTATGCTCGTTTCTCATTATGATCAGCATTTCCTTCTTTTCGATTCATATTTTCTTCATTTTGATGATCATTTTCACTTTACGATGAACATTTCCTTCGTTTCAATTCATATTTCCTTCCTTTTAAATCTCATTTTCTCATTACAATCAACATTTTCTTCATTTTGATGCATATTTCCATAATTTTTATGCTCATTTTCACTTTACGATGAACATTTCCTTCGTTTCGATGCATATTTCCTTCATTTTAAAGCTCATTTTCTCATTACAATCAACATTTCCTTCGTTTTGATGCATATTTCCATAATTTTGATGCTTATTTTCTCGTTACGATCATTATTTCCTTCGTTTCGATGCATATTTTCATCATTTTGATGTTTATTTTCTCGTTACGATAAACATTTTTTCCATTTCGATGCATATTTTTCATCATTTTGACGATTATTTTCTCGTTACGATCAATATTTCCTTCGTTTCAATACATATTTCCTTCATTTAGATGCTCGTTTTCTAGTTACGATCAACATTTCCCATCGTTTCGATGCATATTTTCATTATTTTGATGCTCGTTTTCTCGTTATGATCAACATTTCCTTCTTTTCGATGCATACTTACATCATTTTGATGCTCATTTTCTCGATATGATCAACATTTTCTTCTTTTCGATGCATATTTCTATCATTTTGATTCTCATTGTCTCGATATGATCAACATTTTCTACGTCTCGATGCATATTTCTATCATTTTGATTCTCATTGTCTCGATATGATCAACATTTTCTACGTCTCGATGCATATTTCTTCATTTTGATGCACATTTTCACGTTACGATAAACATTTCCTTAATTTCGATGCATATTTTCAACATTTTAATGCTTTTTTTCTTGTTATGATTAACATTTCCTTCTTTTCGATGCATATTTTCTTCATTTTGATAATCATTTTCACTTTACGATGAACGTTTCCTTCGTTTCAATGCACATTTCCTTCAGTTTGATGCATATTTCCATAATTTTTATGCTCATTTTCACTTTACGATAAACATTTCCTTCGTTTCGATGCATATTTCCTTCATTTTAAAGCTCATTTTCTAATTACAATCAACATTTCCTTCATTTTGATGCATATTTCCATAATTTTGATGCTTATTTTCTCATTACGATCATTATTTCCTTCGTTTCGATGTATATTTTCATCATTTTGAAGTTTATTTTCTAGTTACGATCAAGATTTTCTCCGTTTCGATGTATATTTTCATCATTTTGATGCTTATTTTCTCGTTACGATCAACATTTCCTTCGTTTCAATGCATATTTTCTTTATTTTGATACTCATTTTCTCGTTACGATCAACATATCCTTCGTTTCGATGCATATTTCCTTCATTTAGATGCTCGTTTTATCATTACGATCAATATTTCCCATTGTTTCGTTGCACATTTTCATCATTTTGATTCTCGTTTTGATCAATATTTCCTTCTTTTCGATGCATATTTACATCATTTTGATGCTCATTTTCTCGATATGATCAACATTTTCTTCTTTTCGATTCATATTTCTATCATTTTGATTCTCATTTTCTCGATATGATCAGCATTTTCTTCGTCTAGATGCATATTTCATCATTTTGATGCACATTTTCTCGTTACGATAAACATTTCCTTCATTTCGATGCATATTTTCATCATTTTTATGCTCGTTTCTCATTATGATCAGCATTTCCTTCTTTTCGATTCATATTTTCTTCATTTTGATGATCATTTTCACTTTACGATGAACATTTCCTTCGTTTCAATTCATATTTCCTTCCTTTTAAATCTCATTTTCTCATTACAATCAACATTTTCTTCATTTTGATGCATATTTCCATAATTTTTATGCTCATTTTCACTTTACGATGAACATTTCCTTCATTTCGATGCATATTTCCTTCATTTTAAAGCTCATTTTCTCATTACAATCAACATTTCCTTCGTTTTGATGCATATTTCCATAATTTTGATGCTTATTTTCTCGTTACGATCATTATTTCCTTCGTTTCGATGCATATTTTCATCATTTTGATGTTTATTTTCTCGTTACGATCAACATTTTTTCCATTTCGAAGCATTTTTTTCATCATTTTGACGCTTATTTTCACGTTACGATCAATATTTCCTTCGTTTCAATACATATTTCCTTAATTTAGATGCTCGTTTTCTAGTTACGATCAACATTTCCCATCGTTTCGATGCATATTTTCATTATTTTGATGCTCGTTTTCTCGTTATGATCAACATTTCCTTCTTTTCGATGCATATTTACATCATTTTGATGCTCATTTTCTCGATATGATCAACATTTTCTTCTTTTCGATGCATATTTCTATCATTTTGATTCTCATTTTCTCGATATGATCAGCATTTTCTTCGCCTCGATGCATATTTCTTCATTTTGATGCACATTTTCTCGTTACGATCAACATTTCCTTCATTTCGATGCATATTTTCATCATTTTTATGCTCGTTTCTCATTATGTTCAGCATTTCCTTCTTTTCGATTCATATTTTCTTCATTTTGATGATCATTTTCACTTTACGATGAACATTTCCTTAATTTCAATTCATATTTCCTTCCTTTTAAATCTCATTTTCTCATTACAATCAACATTTTCTTCATTTTGATGCATATTTCCATAATTTTTATGCTCATTTTCACTTTACGATGAACATTTCCTTCGTTTCGATGCATATTTCCTTCATTTTAAAGCTCATTTTCTCATTACAATCAACATTTCCTTCGTTTTGATGCATATTTCCATAATTTTGATGCTTATTTTCTCGTTACGATCATTATTTCCTTCGTTTCGATGCATATTTTCATCATTTTGATGTTTATTTTGTCGTTACGATAAACATTTTTTCCATTTCAATGCATATTTTTCATCATTTTGACGATTATTTTCTCGTTACGATCAATATTTCCTTCGTTTCAATACATATTTCCTTCATTTAGATGCTCGTTTTCTAGTTACGATCAACATTTCCCATCGTTTCGATGCATATTTTCATTATTTTGATGCTCGTTTTCTCGTTATGATCAACATTTCCTTCTTTTCGATGCATACTTACATCATTTTGATGCTCATTTTCTCGATATGATCAACATTTTCTTCTTTTCGATGCATATTTCTATCATTTTGATTCTCATTGTCTCGATATGATCAACATTTTCTACGTCTCGATGCATATTTCTTCATTTTGATGCACATTTTCACGTTACGATAAACATTTCCTTAATTTCGATGCATATTTTCAACATTTTTATGCTTTTTTTTCTTGTTATGATCAACATTTCCTTCTTTTCGATGCATATTTTCTTCATTTTGATGATCATTTTCACTTTACGATGAACATTTCCTTCGTTTCAATGCATATTTCCTTCATTTTAAATCTCATTTTCTCATTACAATCAACATTTCCTTCATTTTGATCCATATTTCCATAATTTTTATGCTCATTTTCACTTTACGATGAACATTTCCTTCGTTTCGATGCATATTTCTTTCATTTTAAAGCTCATTTTCTCATTACAATCAACATTTCCTTGGTTTTGATTCATATTTCCATAATTTTGATGCTTATTTTCTCGTTACGATCATTATTTCCTTCGTTTCGATGCATATTTTCATCATTTTGATGTTTATTTTCTCGTTATGATCAACATTTAATTTGTTTCAATGCATATTTCCTTTGTTTTGATGCTCATATTCTCGTTACGATCAACATTTCCTTCGTTTCGATGCATATTTCCTTTATTTAGATGCTCGTTTTCTCATTACGATCAATATTTCCCATCGTTTCGTTGCATATTTTCATCATTTTGATACTCGTTTTCTCGATATGATCAACATTTTCATCTTTTCGATGCATATTTCTATCATTTTGATTCTAATTTTCTCGATATGATCAGCATTTTCTTCGTCTCGAGGCATATTTCTTCATTTTGATCCACATTTTCTCGTTACGATCAAAATTTCCTTCATTTCGATGCATATTTTCATCATTTTTAGGCTTGTTTCTCGTTATGATCAACATTTCCTTCTTTTCGATGCATATTTTCTTCATTTTGATGATCATTTTCACTTTACGATAAACATTTCCTTCGTTTCAATGCATATTTCCTTCCTTTTAAATCTCATTTTCTCATTACAATCAACATTTCCTTCATTTTGATGCATATTTCCATAATTTTTATGCTCATTTTCACTTTACGATAAACATTTCCTTCGTTTCGATGCATATTTCCTTCATTTTAAAGCTCATTTTCTTATTACAATCAACATTTCCTTCGTTTTGATGCATATTTCCATAATTTTGATGCTTATTTTCTCATTACGATCATTATTTCCTTCGTTTCGATGTATATTTTCATCATTTTGAAGTTTATTTTCTAGTTACGATCAAGATTTTCTCCGTTTCGATGCATATTTTCATCATTTTGATGCTTATTTTCTCGTTACGATCAACATTTCCTTCGTTTCAATGCATATTTCCTTCATTTAGATGCTCGTTTTATCATTACGATCAATATTTCCCATCGTTTCGTTGCACATTTTCATCATTTTGATTCTTGTTTTGATCAATATTTCCTTCTTTTCAATGCATATTTACATCATTTTGATGCTCATTTTCTCGATATGATCAACATTTTCTTCTTTTCGATTCATATTTCTATCATTTTGATTCACATTTTCTCGATATGATCAGCATTTTCTTCGTCTCGATGCATATTTCTTCATTTTGATGCACATTTTCTCGTTACGATAAACATTTCCTTCATTTCGATGCATATTTTCATCATTTTTATGCTCGTTTCTCATTATGATCAGCATTTCCTTCTTTTCGATTCATATTTTCTTCATTTTGATGATCATTTTCACTTTACGATGAACATTTCCTTCGTTTCAATTCATATTTCCTTCCTTTTAAATCTCATTTTCTCATTACAATCAACATTTTCTTCATTTTGATGCATATTTCCATAATTTTTATGCTCATTTTCACTTTACGATGAACATTTCCTTCATTTCGATGCATATTTCCTTCATTTTAAAGCTCATTTTCTCATTACAATCAACATTTACTTCGTTTTGATGCATATTTCCATAATTTTGATGCTTATTTTCTCGTTACGATCATTATTTCCTTCGTTTCGATGCATATTTTCATCATTTTGATGTTTATTTTCTCGTTACGATAAACATTTTTTCCATTTCGATGCATATTTTTCATCATTTTGACGATTATTTTCTCGTTACGATCAATATTTTCTTCGTTTCAATACATATTTCCTTCATTTAGATGCTCGTTTTCTAGTTACGATCAACATTTCCCATCGTTTCGATGCATATTTTCATTATTTTGATGCTCATTTTCTCGTTATGATCAACATTTCCTTCTTTTCGATGCATACTTACATCATTTTGATGCTCATTTTCTCGATATGATCAACATTTTCTTCTTTTCGATGCATATTTCTATCATTTTGATTCTCATTGTCTCGATATGATCAACATTTTCTACGTCTCGATGCATATTTCTTCATTTTGATGCACATTTTCACGTTACGATAAACATTTCCTTAATTTCGATGCATATTTTCAACATTTTTATGCTTTTTTTCTTGTTATGATCAACATTTCCTTCTTTTCGATGCATATTTTCTTCATTTTGATGATCATTTTCACTTTACGATGAACATTTCCTTCGTTTCAATGCATATTTCCTTCATTTTAAATCTCATTTTCTCATTACAATCAACATTTCCTTCATTTTGATCCATATTTCCATAATTTTAATGCTCATTTTCACTTTACGATGAACATTTCCTTCGTTTCGATGCATATTTTTTTCATTTTAAAGCTCATTTTCTCATTACAATCAACATTTCCTTCGTTTTGATTCATATTTACATAATTTTGATGCTTATTTTCTCGTTACGATCATTATTTCCTTCGTTTCGATGCATATTTTCATCATTTTGATGTTTATTTTCTCGTTACGATCAACATTTAATTTGTTTCAATGCATATTTCCTTTGTTTTGATGCTCATATTCTCGTTACGATCAACATTTCCTTCGTTTCGATGCATATTTCCTTTATTTAGATGCTCGTTATCTCATTACGATCAATATTTCCCATCGTTTCGTTGCATATTTTCATCATTTTGATGCTCGTTTTCTCGATATGATCAACATTTTCATCTTTTCGATGCATATTTCTATCATTTTGATTCTAATTTTCTCGATATGATCAGCATTTTCTTCGTCTCGATGCATATTTCTTCATTTTGATCCACATTTTCTCGTTACGATCAAAATTTCCTTCATTTCGATGCATATTTTCATCATTTTTAGGCTCGTTTCTCGTTATGATCAACATTTCCTTCTTTCGATGCATATTTTCTTCATTTTGATGATCATTTTCACTTTACGATGAACATTTCCTTCGTTTCAACGCATATTTCCTTCCTTTTAAATCTCATTTTCTCATTACAATCAACATTTCCTTCATTTTGATGCATATTTCCATAATTTTTATGCTCATTTTCACTTTACGATGAACATTTCATTCGTTTCGATGCATATTTTCTTCATTTTAAAGCTCATTTTCTAATTACAATCAACATTTCCTTCATTTTGATGCATATTTCCATAATTTTGATGCTTATTTTCTCGTTACGATCATTATTTCCTTCGTTTCGATGAATATTTTCATCATTTTGAAGTTTATTTTCATGTTACAATCAACATTTTCTCCGTTTTGATGTATATTTTCATCATTTTGATGCTTATTTTCTCGTTACGTTCAACATTTCCTTTGTTTCAATGCATATTTCCTTTTAAATCTCATTTTCTCATTACAATCAACATTTCCTTCATTTTGATGCATATTTCCATAATTTTTATGCTCATTTTCACTTTACGATAAACATTTCCTTCGTTTCGATGCATATTTCCTTCATTTTAAAGCTCATTTTCTTATTACAATCAACATTTCCTTCGTTTTGATGCATATTTCCATAATTTTGATGCTTATTTTCTCATTACGATCATTATTTCCTTCGTTTCGATGTATATTTTCATCATTTTGAAGTTTATTTTCTAGTTACGATCAAGATTTTCTCCGTTTCGATGCATATGTTCATCATTTTGATGCTTATTTTCTCGTTACGATCAACATTTCCTTCGTTTCAATGCATATTTCCTTCATTTAGATGCTCGTTTTATCATTACGATCAATATTTCCCATCGTTTCGTTGCACATTTTCATCATTTTGATTCTTGTTTTGATCAATATTTCCTTCTTTTCAATGCATATTTACATCATTTTGATGCTCATTTTCTCGATATGATCAACATTTTCTTCTTTTCGATTCATATTTCTATCATTTTGATTCACATTTTCTCGATATGGTCAGCATTTTCTTCGTCTCGATGCATATTTCTTCATTTTGATGCACATTTTCTCGTTACGATAAACATTTCCTTCATTTCGATGCATATTTTCATCATTTTTATGCTCGTTCCTCATTATGATCAGCATTTCCTTCTTTTCGATTCATATTTTCTTCATTTTGATGATCATTTTCACTTTACGATGAACATTTCCTTCGTTTCAATTCATATTTCCTTCCTTTTAAATCTCATTTTCTCATTACAATCAACATTTTCTTCATTTTGATGCATATTTCCATAATTTTTATGCTCATTTTCACTTTACGATGAACATTTCCTTCATTTCGATGCATATTTCCTTCATTTTAAAGCTCATTTTCTCATTACAATCAACATTTACTTCGTTTTGATGCATATTTCCATAATTTTGATGCTTATTTTCTCGTTACGATCATTATTTCCTTCGTTTCGATGCATATTTTCATCATTTTGATGTTTATTTTCTCGTTACGATAAACATTTTTTCCATTTCGATGCATATTTTTCATCATTTTGACGATTATTTTCTGGTTACGATCAATATTTTCTTCGTTTCAATACATATTTCCTTCATTTAGATGCTCGTTTTCTAGTTACGATCAACATTTCCCATCGTTTCGATGCATATTTTCATTATTTTGATGCTCGTTTTCTCGTTATGATCAACATTTCCTTCTTTTCGATGCATACTTACATCATTTTGATGCTCATTTTCTCGATATGATCTACATTTTCTTCTTTTCGATGCATATTTCTATCATTTTGATTCTCATTGTCTCGATATGATCAACATTTTCTACGTCTCGATGCATATTTCTTCATTTTGATGCACATTTTCACGTTACGATAAACATTTTCTTAATTTCGATGCATATTTTCAACATTTTAATGCTTTTTTTCTTGTTATGATCAACATTTCCTTCTTTTCGATGCATATTTTCTTCATTTTGATGATCATTTTCACTTTACGATGAACGTTTCCTTCGTTTCAATGCATATTTCCTTCATTTTAAATCTCATTTTCTCATTACAATCTACATTTCCTTCATTTTGATCCATATTTCCATAATTTTTATGCTCATTTTCACTTTACGATGAACATTTCCTTCGTTTCGATGCATATTTCTTTCATTTTAAAGCTCATTTTCTCATTACAATCAACATTTCCTTCGTTTTGATTCATATTTCCATAATTTTGATGCTTATTTTCTCGTTACGATCATTATTTCCTTCGTTTCGATGCATATTTTCATCATTTTGATGTTTATTTTCTCGTTACGATCAACATTTAATTTGTTTCAATGCATATTTCCTTTGTTTTGATGCTCATATTCTCGTTACGATCAACATTTCCTTCATTTCGATGCATATTTCATTTATTTAGATGCTCGTTATCTCATTACGATCAATATTTCCCATCGTTTCGTTGCATATTTTCATCATTTTGATGCTCATTTTCTCGATATGATCAACATTTTCATCTTTTCGATGCATATTTCTATCATTTTGATTCTAATTTTCTCGGTATGATCAGCATTTTCTTCGTCTCGATGCATATTTCTTCATTTTGATCCACATTTTCTCGTTACGATCAAAATTTCCTTCATTTCGATGCATATTTTCATCATTTTTAGGCTCGTTTCTCGTTATGATCAACATTTCCTTCTTTTCGATGCATATTTTCTTCATTTTGATGATCATTTTCACTTTACGATGAACATTTCCTTCGTTTCAATGCATATTTCCTTCCTTTTAAATCTCATTTTCTCATTACAATCAACATTTCCTTCATTTTGATGCATATTTCCATAATTTTTATGCTCATTTTCACTTTACGATGAACATTTCATTCGTTTCGATGCATATTTCCTTCATTTTAAAGCTCATTTTCTAATTACAATCAACATTTCCTTCATTTTGATACATATTTCCGTAATTTTGATGCTTATTTTCTCGTTACGATCATTATTTCCTTCGTTTCGATGTATATTTTCATAATTTTGAAGTTTATTTTCTCGTTACAATCAACATTTTCTCCGTTTTGATGTATATTTTCATCATTTTGATGCTTATTTTCTCGTTACGATCAACATTTCCTTTGTTTCAATGCATATTTCCTTTTAAATCTCATTTTCTCATTACAATCAACATTTCCTTCATTTTGATGCATATTTCCATAATTTTTATGCTCATATTCACTTTACGATAAACATTTCGTTCGTTTCGATGCATATTTCCTTCATTTTAAAGCTCATTTTCTTATTACAATCAACATTTCCTTCGTTTTGATGCATATTTCCATAATTTTGATGCTTATTTTCTCATTACGATCATTATTTCCTTCGTTTCGATGTATATTTTCATCATTTTGAAGTTTATTTTCTAGTTACGATCAAGATTTTCTCCGTTTCGATGCATATTTTCATCATTTTGATGCTTATTTTCTCGTTACGATCAACATTTCCTTCGTTTCAATGCATATTTTCTTTATTTTGATACTCATTTTCAGGTTACGATCAACATATCCTTCGTTTCGATGCATATTTCCTTCATTTAGATGCTCGTTTTATCATTACGATCAATATTTCCCATCGTTTCGTTGCATATTTTCATCATTTTGATTCTCGTTTTGATCAATATTTCCTTCTTTTCGATGCATATATAAATCATTTTGATGCTCATTTTCTCGATATGATCAACATTTTCTTCTTTTCGATTCATATTTCTATCATTTTGATTCTCATTTTCTCGATATGATTAGCATTTTCTTCGTCTCGATGCATATTTCTTCATTTTGATGCACATTTTCTCGTTACGATAAACATTTCCTTCATTTCGATGCATATTTTCATCATTTTTATGCTCGTTTCTCATTATGATCAGCATTTCCTTCTTTTCGATTCATATTTTCTTCATTTTGATGATCATTTTCACTTTACGATGAACATTTCCTTCGTTTCAATTCATATTTCCTTCCTTTTAAATCTCATTTTCTCATTACAATCAACATTTTCTTCATTTTGATGCATATTTCCATAATTTTTATGCTCATTTTCACTTTACGATGAACATTTCCTTCATTTCGATGCATATTTCCTTCATTTTAAAGCTCATTTTCTCATTACAATCAACATTTCCTTCGTTTTGATGCATATTTCCATAATTTTGATGCTTATTTTCTCGTTACGATCATTATTTCCTTCGTTTCGATGCATATTTTCATCATTTTGATGTTTATTTTCTCGTTACGATCAACATTTTTTCCATTTCGAAGCATTTTTTCATCATTTTGACGCTTATTTTCACGTTACGATCAATATTTCCTTCGTTTCAATACATATTTCCTTCATTTAGATGCTCGTTTTCTAGTTACGATCAACATTTCCCATCGTTTCGATGCATATTTTCATTATTTTGATGCTAGTTTTCTCGTTATGATCAACATTTCCTTCTTTTCGATGCATATTTACATCATTTTGATGCTCATTTTCTCGATATGATCAACATTTTCTTCGTTTCGATGCATATTTCTATCATTTTGATTCTCATTTTCTCGATATGATCAGCATTTTCTTCGCCTCGATGCATATTTCTTCATTTTGATGCACATTTTCTCGTTACGATCAACATTTCCTTCATTTCGATGCATATTTTCATCATTTTTAGGCTCGTTTCTCATTATGATCAGCATTTCCTTCTTTTCGATTCATATTTTCTTCATTTTGATGATCATTTTCACTTTACGATGAACATTTCCTTAATTTCAATTCTTATTTCCTTCCTTTTAAATCTCATTTTCTCATTACAATCAACATTTTCTTCATTTTGATGCATATTTCCATAATTTTTATGCTCATTTTCACTTTACGATGAACATTTCCTTCGTTTCGATGCATATTTCCTTCATTTTAAAGCTCATTTTCTCATTACAATCAACATTTCCTTCGTTTTGATGCATATTTCAATAATTTTGATGCTTATTTTCTCGTTACGATCATTATTTCCTTCGTTTCGATGCATATTTTCATCATTTTGATGTTTATTTTCTCGTTACGATAAACATTTTTTCCATTTTGATGCATATTTTTCATCATTTTGACGATTATTTTCTCGTTACGATCAATATTTCCTTCGTTTCAATACATATTTCCTTCATTTAGATGCTCGTTTTCTAGTTACGATCAACATTTCCCATCGTTTCGATGCATATTTTCATTATTTTGATGCTCGTTTTCTCGTTATGATCAACATTTCCTTCTTTTCGATGCATACTTACATCATTTTGATGCTTATTTTCTTGATATGATCAACATTTTCTTCTTTTCGATGCATATTTCTATCATTTTGATTCTCATTGTCTCGATATGATCAACATTTTCTACGTCTCGATGCATATTTCTTCATTTTGATGCACATTTACACGTTACGATAAACATTTCCTTAATTTCGATGCATATTTTCAACATTTTTATGCTTTATTTCTTGTTATGATCAACATTTCCTTCTTTTCGATGCATATTTTCTTCATTTTGATGATCATTTTCACTTTACGATGAACATTTCCTTCGTTTCAATGCATATTTCCTTCATTTTAAATCTCATTTTCTCATTACAATCAACATTTCCTTCATTTTGATCCATATTTCCATAATTTTTATGCTCATTTTCACTTTACGATGAACATTTCCTTCGTTTCGATGCATATTTCTTTCATTTTAAAGCTCATTTTCTCATTACAATCAACATTTCCTTCGTTTTGATTCATATTTCCATAATTTTGATGCTTATTTTCTCGTTACGATCATTATTTCCTTCGTTTCGATGCTTATTTTCATCATTTTGATGTTTATTTTTTCGTTACGATCAACATTTTTTCCGTTTCGATGCATATTTTTCGTCATTTTGATTCTTATTTTCTCGTTACGATCAATATTTCCTTCGTTTCAATGCATATTTTCTTTATTTTGATGCTCATTTTCACGTTACAATCAACATTTCCTTTTTTCGATGCATATTTCCTTCATTTAGATGCTCGTTTTCTTGTTACGATCAGCATTTCCCATCGTTTCGATGCATATTTTCATCATTTTGATGCTCGTTTTCTAGTTATGATCAACATGTCCTTCTTTTCTATGCATATTTACATCATTTTGATGCTCATTTTCTCGATATGATCAACATTTTCTTCTTTTCAATGCATATTTCTATCATTTTGATTCTCATTGTCTCGATATGATCAACATTTTCTTTATCTTGATGCATATTTCTTCATTTTGATGCACATTTTCACGTTACGATCAACATTTCCTTCATTTCGATGCATATTTTCAACATTTTTATGCTCGTTTTCTTGTTATGATCAACATTTCCTTCTTTTCGATGCATGTTTTCTTCATTTTGATGCTCATTTTCACTTTACGATTAACATTTCCTTCGTTTCAATGCATATTTCCTTCATTTTAAATCTCATTTTCTCAATACAATCAACATTTCCTTCATTTTGATGCATATTTCCATAATTTTGATGCTTATTTTCACTTTACGATGAACATCTCCTTCGTTTCGATGCATATTTCCTTCATTTTAAAGCTCATTTTCTCATTACAATCAATATTTCCTTCGTTTTGATGCATATTTCCATAATTTTGATACTTATTTTCTCGTTATGATCATTATTTCCTTCGTTTCGATGTATATTTTCATCATTTTGAAGTTTATTTTCTCATTACAATCAACATTTTCTCCGTTTCGATGCATATTTTCATCATTTTGATGCTTATTTTCTCGTTACGATCAACATTTAATTTGTTTCAATGCATATTTCCTTTGTTTTGATGTTCATTTTCTCGTTACGATCAACATTTCCTTCGTTTAGATTCATATTTCCTTCATTTAGATGCTCGTTTTCTCATTACGATCAATATTTCCCATCGTTTCGTTGCATATTTTCATCATTTTGATGCTCGTTTTCTCGTTTTGATCAATATTTCCTTCTTTTCGATGCATATTTACATCATTTTGATGCTCATTTTCTCAATATGATCAACATTTTCTTCTTTTTGATGCATATTTCTATCATTTTGATTCTCATTTTCTCGATATGATCCGCATTTTCTTCGTCTCGATGCATATTTCTTCATTTTGATGCACATTTTCTCGTTACGATCAAAATTTCCTTCATTTTGATGCATATTTTCATCATTTTGATTCTCGTTTCTCGATATGATCAACATTTCCTTCTTTTCGATGCATATTTTCTTCATTTTGATGATCATTTTCACTTTACGATGAACATTTCCTTCGTTTCAATGCATATTTCCTTCCTTTTAAATCTCATTTTCTCATTACAATCAACATTTCCTTCATTTTGATGCATATTTCCATAATTTTTATGCTCATTTTCACTTTACGATGAACATTTCATTCGTTTCGATGCATATTTTCTTCATTTTAAAGTTCATTTTCTAATTACAATCAACATTTCCTTCGTTTTGATGCATATTTCCATAATTTTGATGCATATTTTCTCGTTACGATCATTATTTCCTTCGTTTCGATGTATATTTTCATCATTTTGAAGTTTATTTTCTCGTTACAATCAATATTTTCTCCATTTTGATGCATATTTTCATCATTTTGATGCTTATTTTCTCGTTACGATCAACATTTCCTTTGTTTCAATGCATATTTCCTTTTAAATCACATTTTCTCATTACAATCAATATTTCCTTCGTTTTGATGCATATTTCCATAATTTTTATGCTCATTTTCACTTTACGATGAACATTTCCTTCGTTTCGATTCATATTTCCTTCATTTTAAAGCTCATTTTCTTATTACAATCAATATTTCCTTCGTTTTGATGCATATTTCCATAATTTTGATGCTTATTTTCTCATTACGATCATTATTTCCTTCGTTTCGATGTATATTTTCATCATTTTGAAGTTTATTTTCTCGTTACGATCAACATTTTCTCCGTTTCGATGCATATTTTCATCATTTTGATGCTTATTTTCTCGTTACGATCAACATTTCCTTCGTTTCAATGCATATTTTCTTTATTTTGATACTCATTTTCTCGTTACGATCAACATATCCTTCGTTTCGATGCATATTTCCTTTATTTAGATGCTCGTTTTCTCATTACGATCAATATTTCCCATCGTTTCGTTGCATATTTTCATCATTTTGATTCTCGTTTTATAATATCTTAGCCCAACTATATTTTTGTTAGAAAGCCCAAAACCTAATTATTTATTTTTATGGCCCAAAAGGCCAGCCCAATTAAGCCCAACTAGATTTTTTTAGAAAGCCCAAATTTATTTATTTATTTATTTTGTGGCCCAAAGTTTCAGCCCACTTAATTGGCCTGATATATAATTATTAAGGCTAAAGTTAAAAAAAAAAAAAAGAAGAGAGAGAAGAACGGGAGAAGAAAAGCAAAAGAGGGGAAAGAAGAGAGGAAGAGGAGAAACCCTTGTTGATCAAATTCTCCCTTACAACCCTCATCCTAGGTGGTTTTTAAGTTGTTTTGAGGTAAGTGGTGTGTGAATTAAGCTTCCTTCTTCCATGGTTTTGTAATTTTGTGGTGTTTTTCTTTTTGGTATGTGGGTAATTCACAGACTGTTCGAACTGACTTTGAGATAGCTATTGCCCTCGAAACTTTGCAAACTTAATTTCTGTACGTAGCTGAACTCGTTAGCTTTCCGTAGCCACTTGAAACGCCTCAATCCGATTATTCCAGAATTAATTATGATTTTTCTCGTAAACTGCCGCTAGCTGGAAAATTTCAGAATTTTATGTCGAATTCAACCTTATTTTCTATCATTTCATTTAGTTAATGTAATGAAAAGGGTTATGTGGGATTGGGAACTAATGTTAAGGAGTTACATGCCATTTTTATTTAATATCGACTCGTTCGAACTCGATTAGGATTTGTTTTTAGCAATGAAAGGGATGTTACCGCTAATAGTTAGTTATATTTAATTTATCTTTAATTGCTCATCTTCTTTCTAGGTAAAGAACCATCGACGAAGAGCAAGGGACCGACTTCAGATTCCGGAGAGAGTTAATCACTTCCTTGTGAGTTGATAATTCGGGAACGCCTTCTCTTGTGGGAAGTGTGGACCCTCGATAAATGTGCATTTATTTTAGTTTTAGTTAATTGATAAGAAAATTATTTGGTATTGTGTTATGTGGTAAAGAGCCTGATTGGCTCGATTGCTCTGGTTAGAGTCCTGTTAGCCATTTTATGAGTATTATTGATTTTAACTTATGTTGAAGAGCCTTGCCGGCTCAATATCTGATAACATTTATTGTGAATTATTTGAAAATTGATTTATGGTTATTCTTGTGTGCTATTTAAGACTCTAACTTGAGTCGTTATTCATCTTATGATGCGTATGCATATGAATGCCTGGTACCAAGGTTAAGTAGCCCAAATTGGTCACGGTTCTGGTGAGTTGGAGCGACATTGATTAAGTAACCCGAATTGTCGCGGTTCGGGTGAGTTAGAGTGACAACCAAGTTGCCCGTTGCTTGGCAAACCCGGGTGAGTTAGATCTAACGGGGCACCTGTCCATTTGCCAAATACTGCTACTCTGGAGGGTGGTCGTTAGATGGATCAGTCTATTATAGGCTCAGTCAACGTCACCGGTGTGGGACATGCATGTCATATATGTTTATATGTTTGATCTTTTCAAGTATTCACATCGATATTAAGTTGTGACTTTAGCACTTGGCGTGTTGAGAAAGAATATTAATGTGCATTTTATCTAGAGTAACGGTGACGGGCTTGGACTGTCTCTCGACGGAGAGCTCAGTTCGAGGAGGATATTGACTACCCACGCGTCTTTTATGTGATAACATGTTGTTTGAACTAATTGTGTTATTCGTAAATGTGCACTAAGGTTTTTATTTTCATTAATATGTACACTGAGTGAGAATAGTTATTGTGGGACGAAATGTTAGATTTTATGTTATGAACCGCGAGTGGGAATACATGCTTCGTATAATGGTCGGGGCGACCGGCTTATCACCTCACTGAGCTAGTGGTTTTGCTCACCCCCATCATTCTTTCCTTTTCAGGCTGTTGATATCGTTTTGGTTGGAGGTTTTCCTATCGTTTGCTCGTCATCCAATCAGTGTTTTGGGTACTTTCTCTTTTATGTAAATTGACGGATTCATTGGCGAGATTGTATAGTTTATATTTGGTGACCCCCTTGATGTTCTTTTTGTACCTTCGCAATGTTATATCGTTCATGTATATTTTCTTTAAACTAAGTTACACCGTTGTATTTTGTACCTTTGTAAATCCTTGTTGATACTTTATGAGATGATGTCCTCGGGTTGTACCCGTTGTTTTCAGTTGTTCAGTTCTACAGGTACTTGATAGCAAGCCTTACGTTTTCCATAAACTTTGTGGAGTGGAGTGCACCCATTTCGCGAAATTTATGGTTAACGTGGCGGTTGTCGCGTTCTGTCTGGGGTCGGGGCGTGACAACTTTCTTGGTATCAAAGCCTGGTTTTATGATTCTCATTCTTTTTGAGTCGAACCAATGGGTCCATCTTTGTTTCTATGTCATCCTAAGGTATCGTATTGCCTTGATGTTGACCTTGCATTTTCTTTCCTTTCTTCCTTTCAGTCATTATGGCACCTCCAGTTCGTCGTCGAGGTCGAGGACACGCTCCTCGTGATCCTCTGAGTCCTCTACTCTCTTCTGTTCCTCGTGGACCTCGAGGACATGTTTCTTCTGATTATGCTATTCCTCCGACGGCTACGGACCCTATCAATTCTGATCATAGGGTGCTGATTTTCCAGGTAGAGCAACCACGAGCCCAGTTGTGGGTTGAGCACATGATGACACCCGAGCAGTACCAATTGTATTATGATCACATTCGAATACATGGTGTTCCACCACCTACAACGGCTCATAAGACTACGATTGTCACTGAAGAGGTTCTTCGTGCTAATGAACCGATTCGACCTACAATTAATGTACCAGTTTTTACTCCAGAAATAGCTTTAGGAGGTTCTACTTCTCGAAGTGCACTTTTTATACCTGATTTGGTGAAAGCAGTTGAAAACATGGGGACTTCGAAATTTGACGGTGCAAGGATGCTTCTAAGGCGGGGGCATGGTTGAAAGAGATTACAGAGTCCTTTGACACCTTGATGATTGAAGAATGTTATCGTGTGGTCATTGCGACCAAGCTGTTAGGCCCAGATGCACGACGATGGTGGCAGAATCTAAAAGAGACATCTTCGGTTACTATTACGTGGGCTATCTTTGTGGAACGATTCAAAGATCGATACTTCTCTCAGTATATCAAGGATCAGAAGAGAAAGGAGTTCTTCAACCTCTTTCAAGGCATTATGTCGCTCCTGAGTCATATACGACGAGAGACTTATGCAAGAGATTTGAAGATGGTCTTAACTTAAATATTCGAGATCGCATCAAGTCCGGAGACCAGTACGAGAGTCTTGACGATCTCGTAGAAGAAGCCCTGAGGGTAGAAGGTTTAGTTCAGGCGAGACATAAGCTTGCAGAACGATCTCAAAAGAAAAGGCAAGGGAGCTCATTTTCAGGAAATGCATCGAAGGTATATAGGGGTGTGGGATCTTCACGTGGCACACCAAGTTCGGTATCTATTAGTTTTCCTCAACCTCGGGAGCAGTTTAGTAGAGGCGGGAGCAATGTCTCGGGATCGATTGGTGAAAATCGCAAGTGCCAGAATTGCTTAAAATATCACGATGGCCCCTGTAAGGCTCCTCAAGTATGTTTTCAATGTCGACAGCCGGGGCATATGCGAAGTTCTTGTCCTCAGCTTATGGGAGCGAGCAGTCAGGGTTCTGGTCAGCTTCGTGGTAAACTAACATATTCTACACCTAGAGATACTCGATCTGCAGCTACTAGAGTGCCCGATGCCTCAAGCGGCCCTAGTACTCAATCACATATGCAAGGAAGGAAGCAAACTAAAGTATTTCATATTTCCCAGGAAGAGGCTCGCTCAGATCCGAAGGTTGTGACAGGTAATTTATAATCTAGTATTTTCACATGCTAGATCTAACCCCGCCTTGTTATGCCACTTGATTACGAATAAAACATTCGTAAGAAATTCTATCTTTTCGAATTTTTAAATCACAATCTCACCTAATATTGGTTCTTTAGGCCATGCGTTTGTGGGAGACCATCAGGTCTACGCTTTATTTGACCCAGGTTCTGATAGGTCTTATATCCGGGATGATCTTACTGCGATCTTAGATTATCCTATCTCTCATTTGTCACTTGGAATCATCGTTCATACCCCTCTTGGAGAGCGTCTAATTCGTGATTCGGTATTCCTTGGTTGTCCATTGAAGATCAAAGATGTCATTTTAGAGGTTGAATTGATATCATTGCCTTTGATTGATCTTGATGTTATTCTTGGCATGGATTGACTTTCTTCACATCATGCAATTCTCGATTGCCATGAGAAGCTTGTTATTTTTCGTAGACCAGGATTCTCAGAACTTATTTTTGAGGGTAAACTTCAAACGAGATCCCTCTCTTTTATTTCAATGTTGACTGCGCATAAATTAATGCGTAAGGGTTGTGAGTCATTCTTGGCATTTATCATCGATACTTCTCTTTCTGAAACTAAACTAGATGACATCCCGATCGTGAATGAATTTCCTGATGTCTTTCCCGAAGACTTACCAGGACAACCTCCGAATCAAGAGATTGATTTTTCCATTGTCGTACTTCCTGGAATCACACCTATATCGATTACTCCATATCGAATGTCGCCTGCTGAGCTCAAGGAACTCCAGACACAACTTGGGGAATTATTGGAGAAGGGGTTCATACGACCTAGCACATCTCCGTGGGGTGCTCCAGTTCTTTTTGTCAAGAAGAAAGATGGATCACTTCGCCTATGTGTCGACTACCGTCAATTGAACAAGGTGACAATTAAGAACAAATATCCTCTTCCCAGAATCGATGATCTGTTTGATCAATTGCAAGGTGCAACTGTGTTCTCAAAAATTGATTTGCGATCCGGTTATCACCAACTCAAGATTAGGGAATCTGATATCCCTAAGTCTGCTTTTCGAACTAGATACGGTCATTTTGAATTCTGTGTTATGCCTTTTGGACTCACAAATGCTCCTGCAGCTTTTATGGATCTTATGAATCTGGTCTTTCGGCCGTACTTAGATAAGTTTGTCATCATCTTCATTGATGACATTCTTATTTATTCTAAATCGGACGACGAGCATTCTCATCATCTAAGAATTGCTCTAAACATTCTCAGAGAAAATCAGCTTTATGCTAAATTCTCGAAGTGTGAATTTTGGCTTCGTGAAGTAAGCTTTTTGGGTCATCACATTTCTAAAGAAGGAATCTACGTCGATCCAGTGAAGATTCAAGTTATACTAGATTGGGAGCGTCCAAAGAACGTGACAGAGATTCGTAGTTTTCTGGGATTAGCTGGATATTATCGACGGTTTGTCAAAGACTTTTCATTATTGGCTTCATCTTTGACTAAATTGACTCGGAAAGGGGTAAAATTTGAATGGAGTGAAGAATGCGAGGAAGCATTTCAAGAATTGAAAAGACGACTCGTTTCAGCTCCTATTCTTGCTTTACCAGACCCAGCGATTGGAGAATTTACCATTTATAGCGACGCCTCGAGACAAGGATTAGGATACGTTCTCATGCAAGAATGAAAGGTTATTGCCTATGCTTCAAGGCAATTGAAGAAGAACGTAGAAAATTATCCTACACATGATTTAGAGTTGGCTGCAATCGTCTTTGCATTGAAGATCTGGAGGCACTATCTGTACGGTGCAACTTGTCGGGTTTTCACTGATCACAAGAGCTTAAAGTATATCACCACGCAAAAGGAGCTCAACCTCAGGCAAAGGCGATGGATGGAGTTGATTAGTGACTATGACTTAGTCATCGATTATCATCCTGGCAAGGCGAATGTTGTTGCAGATGCACTGAGTAGAAAGTCTTCTGCCTCACTTGCTTCGATTCAATCTTTTTATCTTCCTATGTTGGAGCAATTTAAATCTTTACACATTTCGCTCGATTGTGAAAAGTCTAATAATTCTGCCTTAATCTCCAAATTCGAGGTTAGACCTACCTTGTTCGAGCAAATTCGAGAAAGACAATCACACGATGTTCATTTACAACAGAAGATGGCGAAGCTAAATAAAGGAAAAGAAACAGAATTTCAAATTCGGGATGATGTACTTCTTACTTTTAAAAATCGTGTTTGTGTTCCATCAGAACTTGATGTTCGTAGAGCTATTCTTGAGGAAGCCCATTCTTCAGCCTATGCTATGCATCCTGGTAGTACCAAAATGTACAGAACACTTCAGGATCATTATTGGTGGCCAGGTATGAAACGGGACATTGCTGAATTTGTATCAAAGTGCTTATCATGCCAACAGATCAAAGCAGAACACCAAAAACCAGCCGGCATGCTTCAACCACTACCTATTCCTGAGTGGAAATGGGAAAACGTCACAATGGATTTTGTTTCTGGTTTACCTCAAACCCAAAAGGGTCATGACTCAATTTGGGTCATTGTCGATCGTCTGAAAAAATCGGCACATTTCCTTCCAGTGCATACCAACGAATCTTTAGAGAAACTTGCCAAATTATATGTCGATGAGATCGTGAGATTGCACGGAGTACCAGTGTCAATCATAGCTGATCGTGATCCAAGATTCACTTCCCGTTTTTGGCTAAGTCTGCAGAAAGCGCTAGGTACAAAATTACTATTCAGTACCTCGTTTCATCCACAGACTGATGGACAGTCAGAGAGAACTATACAGACACTAGAAGACATGCTACGTGCAGTGGTGTTGAATTTGGGAGGTAGCTGGGATAAGTACGTGACTTTGGTGGAGTTCGCTTATAACAACAGTTATCATTCAAGCATTGGAATGCCCCCGTACGAAGCTCTATATGGCCGAAAGTGTCGAACACCGCTCTTTTGGGATGAGGTTGGCGAGAGACAAATCGAACAAGTAGAGCTTATCGAAGATGCGAAGGCAAAAATACAACTTATTCGAGACAGACTTAAGGCAGCGCAAGATCGACAGAAAAGCTACGCAGATAATAGGAGGCGCGATTTGGAGTTTAATGAAGGAGACAAAGTTTTTCTGAAAGTTTCTCCATGGAAGGGCGTGTTGCGATTCCGTCGTCGAGGAAAGTTGAGTCCAAGGTATATTGGCCCGTTTACGATCGTGCAAAGGATTGGTCGTGTCGCGTATCGACTTGAGCTACCATTGGAATTATTGAAGATTCACGATGTCTTCCATGTCTCTATGCTTAGAAAATATGAACCACATCCTTCGCACGTGCTCAAATATCCCCCAGTTGTAGTAAAGGAAAATCTATCGTACGAAGTACAACCTGTTCAAATTGTAGATCGCCGAGAGAAAATGCTTCGTAACAAATCCATTCCTATGGTGAGAGTTCTATGGAGAAGTGATCAAATTGAAGAAGAAACATGGGAACCAGAGTCAGTCATGCGTCAACAACATCCAAATCTCTTTTCATCTCTAGGTACGTTTATGTTTCGAGGACGAAATTTTTTAGAGGAGGGGATAATTTATAATATCTTAGCCCAACTATATTTTTGTTAGAAAGCCCAAAACCTAATTACTTATTTTTATGGCCCAAAAGACCAGCCCAATTAAGCCCAACTAGATTTTTTTAGAAAGCCCAAATTTATTTATTTATTTATTTTGTGGCCCAAAGTTTCAGCCCACTTAAATGGCCTGATATATAATTATTAAGGCTAAAGTTAAAAAAAAAAAGAAGAGAGAGAAGAACGGGAGAAGAAAAGCAAAAGAGGGGAAAGAAGAGAGGAAGAGGAGAAACCCTTCTTGATCAAATTCTCCCTTACAACCCTCATCCTAGGTGGTTTTTAAGTTGTTTTGAGGTAAGTGGTGTGTGAATTAAGCTTCCTTCTTCCATGGTTTTGTAATTTTGTGGTGTTTTTCTTTTTGGTATGTGGGTAATTCACAGACTGTTCGAACTGACTTTGAGATAGCTATTGCCCTCGAAACTTTACAAACTTAATTTCTGTACGTAGCTGAACTCGTTAGCTTTCCGTAGCCACTTGAAACGCCTCAATCCGATTATTCCAGAATTAATTATGATTTTTCTCGTAAACTGCCGCTAGCTGGAAAATTTCAGAATTTTATGTCGAATTCAACCTTATTTTCTATCATTTCATTTAGTTAATGTAATGAAAAGGGTTATGTGGGATTGGGAACTAATGTTAAGGAGTTAAATGCCATTTTTATTTAATATCGACTCGTTCGAACTCGATTAGGATTTGTTTTTAGCAATGAAAGGGATGTTACCGCTAATAGTTAGTTATATTTAATTTATCTTTAATTGCTCATCTCCTTTCTAGGTAAAGAACCATCGACGAAGAGCAAGGGACCGACTTCAGATTCCGGAGAGAGTTAATCACTTCCTTGTGAGTTGATAATTCGGGAACGCCTTCTCTTGTGGGAAGTGTGGACCCTCGATAAATGTGCATTTATTTTAGTTTTAGTTAATTGATAAGAAAATTATTTGGTATTGTGTTATGTGGTAAAGAGCCTGATTGGCTCGATTGCTCTGGTTAGAGTCCTGTTAGCCATTTTATGAGTATTATTGATTTTAACTTATGTTGAAGAGCCTTGCCGGCTCAATATCTGATAACATTTATTGTGAATTATTTGAAAATTGATTTATGGTTATTCTTGTGTGCTATTTAAGACTCTAACTTGAGTCGTTATTCATCTTATGATGCGTATGCATATGAATGCCTGGTACCAAGGTTAAGTAGCCCAAATTGGTCACGGTTCTGGTGAGTTGGAGCGACATTGATTAAGTAACCCGAATTGTCGCGGTTCGGGTGAGTTAGAGTGACAACCAAGTTGCCCGTTGCTTGGCAAACCCGGGTGAGTTAGATCTAACGGGGCACCTGTCCATTTGCCAAATACTGCTACTCTGGAGGGTGGTCGTTAGATGGATCAGTCTATTATAGGCTCAGTCAACGTCACCGGTGTGGGACATGCATGTCATATATGTTTATATGTTTGATCTTTTCAAGTATTCACATCGATATTAAGTTGTGACTTTAGCACTTGGCGTGTTGAGAAAGAATATTAATGTGCATTTTATCTAGAGTAACGGTGACGGGCTTGGACTGTCTCTCGACGGAGAGCTCAGTTCGAGGAGGATATTGACTACCCACGCGTCTTTTATGTGATAACATGTTGTTTGAACTAATTGTGTTATTCGTAAATGTGCACTAAGGTTTTTATTTTCATTAATATGTACACTGAGTGAGAATAGTTATTGTGGGACGAAATGTTGGATTTTATGTTATGAACCGCGAGTGGGAATACATGCTTCGTATAAGGGTCGGGGCGACCGGCTTATCACCTCACTGAGCTAGTGATTTTGCTCACCCCCATCATTCTTTCCTTTTCCGGCTGTTGATATCGTTTTGGTTGGAGGTTTTCCTATCATTTGCTCGTCATCCAATCAGTGTTTTGGGTACTTTCTCTTTTATGTAAATTGACGGATTCATTGGCGAGATTGTATAGTTTATATTTGGTGACCCCCTTGATGTTCTTTTTGTACCTTCGCGATGTTATATCGTTCATGTATATTTTCTTTAAACTAAGTTACACCGTTGTATTTTGTACCTTTGTAAATCCTTGTTGATACTTTATGAGATGATGTCCTCGGGTTGTACCCGTTGTTTTCAGTTGTTCAGTTCTACAGGTACTTGATAGCAAGCCTTACGTTTTCCATAAACTTTGTGGAGTGGAGTGCACCCATTTCGCGAAATTTATGGTTAACGTGGCGGTTGTCGCGTTCTGTCTGGGTCGGGGCGTGACACGTTTTCTCGTTTTGATCAATATTTCCTTCTTTTCGATGCATATTTGCATCATTTTGATGCTCATTTTCTCGATATGATCAACATTTTCTTCTTTTCGATGCATATTTCTATCATTTTGATTCTCATTTTCTCGATATGATCAACATTTTCTTCGTCTCGATGCATATTTCTTCATTTTGATGCACATTTTCTCGTTACGATCAACATTTCGTTCATTTCGATGCATATTTTCATCATTTTTATGCTCGTTTCTCATTATGATCAGCATATCCTTCTTTTCGATGCATATTTTCTTCATTTTGATGATCATTTTCACTTTACGATGAACATTTCCTTCGTTTTAATTCATATTTCCTTCCTTTTAAATCTCATTTTCTCATTACAATCAACATTTTCTTCATTTTGATGCATATTTTCATAATTTTTATGCTCATTTTCACTTTACGATGAACATTTCCTTCGTTTCGATGCATATTTCCTTCATTTTAAAGCTCATTTTCTTATTACAATCAACATTTCCTTCGTTTTGATGCATATTTCCATAATTTTGATGCCTATTTTCTCGTTACGATCATTTTGATGTTTATTTTCTCGTTACGATCAACATTTTTTCCGTTTTGATGCATATTTTTCATCATTTTGACGCTTATTTTCTCGTTACGATCAATATTTCCTTCGTTTCAATACATATTTCCTTCATTTAGATGCTCGTTTTCTCGTTACGATCAACATTTCCCATCGTTTCGATGCATATTTTCATTATTTTGATGCTTGTTTTCTCGTTATGATCAACATTTCCTTCTTTTCGATGCATATTTACATCATTTTGATGCTCATTTTCTCGATATGATCAACATTTTCTTCTTTTCGATGCATATTTCTATCATTTTGATTCTCATTGTCTCGATATGATCAACATTTTCTTCGTCTCGATGCATATTTCTTCATTTTGATGCACATTTTCACGTTACGATCAACATTTCCTTAATTTCGATGCATATTTTCAACATTTTTATGCTCGTTTTCTTGTTATGATCAACATTTTCTTCTTTTCGATGCATATTTTCTTCATTTTGATGCTCATTTTCACTTTACGATTAACATTTTCTTAGTTTCAATGCATATTTCCTTCCTTTTAAATCTCATTTTCTCATTACAATCAACATTTCCTTCATTTTGATGCATATTTCCATAATTTTTATGTTCATTTTCACTTTACGATGAACATTTCCTTTGTTTCGATGCATATTTCCTTCATTTTAAAGCTCAATTTCTTATTACAATCAACATTTCCTTCGTTTCGATGCATATTTCCATAATTTTGATGCATATTTTATCGTTACGAACATTATTTCCTTCGTTTCGATGCATATTTTCATCATTTTGATGTTTATTTTCTCGTTACGATCAACATTTTCTCCGTTTCGATGCATATTTTTCGTCATTTTAATGCTTATTTTCTCATTACGATCAATATTTCCTTCGTTTCAATGCATATTCCTTTGTTTTGATGCTCATTTTCTCGTTACGATCAACATTTCCTTTGTTTCGATTCATATTTCCTTCATTTAGATGCTCGTTTTCTCATTACGATCAATATTTCCCATCGTTTCGTTGCATATTTTCATTATTTTGATGCTCGTTTTCTCGTTATGATCAACATTTCCTTCTTTTCGATGCATATTTACATCATTTTGATGCTCATTTTCTCGATATGATCAACATTTTCTTCTTTTCGATGCATATTTCTATCATTTTGATTCTCCATTTCTCGATATGATCAACATTTTCTTCGTCTCGATGCATATTTCTTCATTTTGATGCACATTTTCTCGTTACGATCAACATTTCCTTCATTTCGATGCATATTTTCATCATTTTTATACTCGTTTCTCGTAATGATCAACATTTCCTTCTTTTCGATGCATATTTTCTTCATTTTGATGATCATTTTCACTTTACGATGAACATTTTCTTAGTTTCAATGCATATTTCCTTCCTTTTAAATCTCATTTTCTCATTACTATCAACATTTCCTTCATTTTGATGCATATTTCCATAATTTTTATGTTCATTTTCACTTTACGATGAACATTTCCTTTGTTTCGATGCATATTTCTTTCATTTTAAAGCTCATTTTCTTATTACAATCAACATTTCCTTCGTTTTGATGCATATTTCCATAATTTTGATGCATATTTTATCGTTACGAACATTATTTCCTTCGTTTCGATGCATATTTTTATCATTTTGATGTTTATTTTCTCGTTACGATCAACATTTTTTCCGTTTCGATGCATATTTTTTGTCATTTTAATGCTTATTTTCACGTTACGATCAATATTTCCTTCGTTTCAATGCATATTTCCTTTGTTTTGATGCTCATTTTCTCGTTAAGATCAACATTTCCTTTGTTTCGATGCAGATTTCCTTTGTTTTGATGCTCGTTTTCTCATTACGATCAATATTTCCCATCGTTTCGATGCATATTTTCATCATTTTGATGCTCGTTTTTTCGTTATGATCAACATTTCCTTATTACATCATTTTGATGCTCATTTTCTCGATATGATCAACATTTTCTTCTTTTCGATGCATATTTCTATCATTTTGATTCTCCATTTCTCGTATGATCAACATTTTCATCGTCTCGATGCATATTTCTTCATTTTTATGCACATTTTCTCGTTAAGATCAACATTTCCTTCATTCCGATGCATATTTTCATATTTTTTATTCTCATTTCTCGTAATGATCAACATTTCCTTCTTTTCGATGCATATTTTCTTCATTTTGATGATCATTTTCACTTTACGATGAACATTTCCTTTGTTTCAATGCATATTTCCTTCCTTTTAAATCTCATTTTCACTTTACGATCAACATTTCCTTCGTTCGATGCATATTTCCTTCATTTGAAATCTCATTTTCTTATTACAATCAACATTTCCTTCGTTTTGATGCATATTTCCATAATTTTGATGCTTATTTTCTCGTTACGATCATTATTTCCTTCGTTTCGATGCATATTTTCATCATTTTGATGTTTATTTTCTCGCTACGATAAACATTTTTTCCGTTTCGATGCATATTTTTTGTCTTTTTATTGCTTACTTTCTCGTTACGAAAAATATTTCCTTCGTTTCAATGCATATTTCCTTTGTTTTGATGCTCATTTTCTCGTTACGATCAATATTTCCTTTGTTTCGTTGCATATTTCCTTCATTTAGATGCTCATTTTCTCATTACGATCAATATTTCCCATCTTTTCGATGCATATTTTCATCATATTGATGCTCGTTTTTTCGTTATGATCAACATTTCCTTATTTTCGATGCATATTTACATCATTTTGATGCTCATTTTCTCGATATGATCAATATTTTCTTCTTTTCGATGCATATTTCTATCATTTTGATTCTCCATTTCTCGTATGATCAACATTTTCTTCGTCGCGATGCATATTTCTTCATTTTTAGGCACATTTTCTCATTACGATCAACATTTCCTTCATTTCGATGCATATTTTCATTATTTTTATGCTCGTTTCTCGTAATGATCAACATTTCCTTCTTCTCGATGCATATTTTCTTCATTTTGATGATCATTTTCACTTTACGATGAACATTTCCTTCGTTTCAATGCATATTTCCTTCCTTTTAAATCTCATTTTCTCATTATAATCAACATTTCCTTCATTTTGATGCATATTTCCATAATTTTTATGCACATTTTCACTTTACGATGAACATTTCCTTCGCTTCGATGCATATTTCCTTCATTTTAAAGCTCATTTTCTTATTACAATCAACATTTCTTTCATTTTGATGCATATTTCCATAATGTTGATGCTTATTTTCTCATTACGATCATTATTTCCTTCGTTTCGATGCATATTTTCATCATTTTGATGTTTATTTTCTCGTTACGATCAACATTTTTTCTGTTTCGATGCATATTTTTCATCATTTTAATGCTTATTTACTCGTTACGATCAATATTTCCTTCGTTTCAATGCATATTTCCTTTGTTTTGATGCTCATTTTCTCGTTACGATCAACATTTCCTATGTTTCGATGCATATTTCCTTCATTTAGATGCTCGTTTTCTCATTACGATCAATATTTCCCATCGTTTCGATGCATATTTTCATTATTTTGATGCTTGTTTTCTCGTTATGATCAATATTTCCTTCTTTTCGATGCATATTTACATCATTTTGATGCTCATTTTCTCGATATGATCAACATTTTCTTCTTTTCAATGCATATTTCTATTATTTTGATTCTCCATTTCTCGATATGATCAACTTTTTCTTCGTCTCGATGCATATTTCTTCATTTTGATGCACATTTTCTCGTTACGATCAACATTTCCTTCATTTCGATCCATATTTTCATCATTTTTATGCTCGTTTCTCGTAATGATCAATATTTCCTTCTTTTCGATGCATATTTTCTTCATTTTGATGATCATTTTCACTTTACGATGAACATTTCCTTCGTTTCAATTCATATTTCCTTCCTTTTAAATCTCATTTTCTCATTACAATCAACATTTCCTTCATTTTGATGCATATTTTCCATAATTTTTATGTTCATTTTCACTTTACGATGAACATTTCCTTTGTTTCGATGCATATTTCCTTCATTTTAAAGCTCATTTTCTTATTACAATCAACAATTCCTTCGTTTTGATGCATATTTCAATAATTTTGATGCTTATTTTCTCGTTACGA